>ML104213.1:81357-123944 GCA_003697995.1 Taxidea taxus jeffersonii
AAAAAAAAAAAACACCCAGTAAACAAAGGAACTATTATTATAAGGAAAAGATTTATTTCCCATAAGTTTCTTATAATTAAAATTATTAAATAAGTTCTGCAGTGTTATATCAACTTATGTCCCGAAGAGATGAAAAGAGAATGTTGCAGGATGAGTGAATGGTATGTTTCACTTCAACTCAGGCCTGTTTCAAGAAAAGCTTCACACAAGGCAGGTTTCTTCACTCTTTCATTCAGTTAATCAAGCATATAATTAAAACACATTTATTAGATATCTGCTATTTGCCAGACTTTGTGCTAGAAGGCAGAGAGATAACCTAGGGAAAACCAGACAGGAAGATGTAGAACAAGATCAATTTTATAGTAGAGGTAAGAAGAGAGAACCGGAGGAAGGGAGGAAGGAATGACTCATTGCTTGTGGTCAAGGAAGGCTTCAACTAGAGGAACTGACTTCATACCATGTCAAAACAACACATTTTGTGGTATGACATCAACCAGTTCCTGTATTCTGATTCTTGATTGACAACTTTACTTCTGATCATTTCCTTTGCTGAAGATTATATTCTATTCATACTCCATTCATCTGTATATTCCTAGAATCTGGACCAGGATTATATGCTTGGCACATAATAGATCCCCAACCAATGTTAAACTGAAATGACAATGGCTCATGGCTTCAATAATCTTCCAATCTCATTCCTTTATGTGTGGAATAGACCTTCCTTTTCGTTTTTAACTCCACACTTCTCAATTTTAACATTAATAGCAAATAATTTGCTGGAATTTTTGGTTCTCCATTTCCAGTCAGAGTTTTGTATGTAATCAACACTCATGGGTTCCTGCTGCTCTGCTATGTCCTCCTGTTACTGGGCATGCTGAGTAGAGTCTTACGAACATAGTCCAAGACTCCTTTTTTATTATTTTTAAACTATGGCTTTTATTCTTGCACTGCTGTGACACATTTGTTGGCATGAGTTACTGCACCAATGTAAGTTCCTAATAAGATACTAAACAACTGATTCTATAAAACTTAAAGGTAGAATTTTACGTTGATCATTATTAATTTCATCTTTTTTATTTCAGCAAGGTGCTTATTTCCCTGTTAGATATCCATTCTAACTTGTAGTCAGTATAACCAGCAAGTTGCTGGTGCTTTCATTTAAATCAGAATAAAAATGTTGAAAAGTGGAGCTTTGATTTTGGAACCTCCAGATGAGTCACTAACCTGAACGAGGTTAGAACAGGTTGACATCAAATAATCAATCAATCTTCTATGGCATAATTGTTTAGCTAGCTGTTTGTGAATGCACTTTAAAGGACATAATCCAGAAAGTGAGCCCTCCTACACTGTTGGTGGGAATGCAGCCACTCTGGAAAACAGTGTGGATGATTCCTCAAAAAGTTGAAAATAGAGCTACGCTACAACCCAGCAATCGCACTAGTGTGTATTTAACCCCAAAGATACAAATGTAGTGATCTGAAAGGGCAACTGCTCCCCAATGGTTATAGCAGCAATGTCCACAATAGCCAAACTATGGGAAAAGCCTAGATGATGTATATCAACAGATGAATGGATAAAGAAGATGGTATCTATCTATCTATCTATCTATCCATCCATCTATCTATCTATAATGGAATATTTTGCAGCCATCAAAAAACCAAAATCTTGCCATTTGCAACAATGTGGATGGAACTAGACAGTATTATGCTGAGCGAAATAAGTCAATCAGAGAAAGACAATTAACATATGATCTCACTCATATGAGGAATTTGAGAAACAAGAGAGAAGATCATAGGGGAAGGGAGGGAAAAATGAAACAGGATGAAACCTGAGGGAGGCAAACCATAAGAGACTCTTAATCTCAGAAAACAAACTGAGGGTTGCTGGAGGGGAGGAGGATGAGAGGGTTGGAGTGGCTGGGTCACAGACACTGGGGAGGGTATATGTTATGGTGAGTGCTATGAATTGTGTAAGAATGATGATTCACAGATCTATACCCTTGAAACAAACAATACATTATATGTTAATAAAAATATTTAAAAAAAATAAAGGACATAATCCAGTCCATATTTTTCATCTTAAAGAAAAGATGGTCGTTTCATTTTGATTTTGGGTATAACACCACTTGATAACACTTAACATAGGCAATTTAATGTAAAGTGGGTTTGCTGCCTTTTTTTTTTTTCATCCTTTGGAATTTTTATTGGCGTAGAAACACATACCTATAAATGTTTCCGAACATAAGAAAGGTAACCTAATAAGATGTTCAGGAAAATCTGTAGTTTCAATCCAGTTAGAAAAGACCTTTTATAAGGAGGCAGATTTTTCAGAGAAAAAATCTTAAAAGAAGCAAAGATTCATGTGACCTTTGGACAAGCATAGTGAGAAGCAGATCTGACATACTCTACCTTGCAGTCTGGGTGTCAGGGAATCAGTAGCGCCTTAAAAATAACTGCAACAGGATAAAGATGGGAGGAAAAAATAAACACTGTTAACAAAATAGTTTATTAAGGAAGGAAGTAAAATGAAGCACACTGAACCAGTCATGTGCGGAATAAATATAGAACAGCACATTTCCAGAGACACACTAGGAAAAAACCCAACCCAAATATACTGAAAGGAATCCAAGGATGGAATTAATAGCTAAGTGAGCTGAGATATTATCTATTGTTCAGAGGGAAGAACCTCACACAGAAGGACAAATGTTGAAAACAGAACTGAACACTAAACTGGGGAAGAAACTGCTTTGACCAAAATATGTATATTTAGTAGCAGATCAGACTCTTCAAAATCTGAAGCGGTATGGGGAGGCCAACCATGTTTTTAAAGGAGTGATTTGGAGGAATTTTTGGAGTGTGTTAGGAAGAGAGTTACCAACTTTTATTACAGCTGCCATGAACAGATAATTTGAGAGTTTAAGAAACAGCTCTTCAGGGGCACCCAAGTGGCTCAGATGTTTAAGCATCTGCCTTCAGCTCAGGGTATGATCCCTTGGTCCTGGGATCGAGCCCTGCATTGGGCTCCCTACTTGTGGGAGCCTGCTTCTCCCTCTCTTCCTCCACCTACTCGTGCTCTCTTTGCTTCTGTCTCTCAACTTAATAAATAAAATCTTAAAAGAAAGGAAGGAAGGAAGGAAGAAACAACTGTTTATTTGACTAAGTCCTGCACTGCTCTTCTCTTTCTTGGCTGAAGTTACAGATACCCTTTAAGCCACAGTTTTAAAAGGTCATGTAATTTTTTTTAATGTAATACTTCAAATAGATATGGGTTTCCACACTCCCATTAGACCATGGTCAGCAAACCTTTTCTTTAAAGGGCCCAACAGGAGATACTTAAGCTTTGTGAACTGAATGGTCTCTGTTGCAGCTACTCAACGCGGACATCATAGCACTAAGGCAGCCATAGATACCACATAAAGGAATGACTGTGGCTGGGTTCCAATAAAACTGTATTGACAAGGTGGGAGAGTGGATTTGGCCTGTGGATTATAGTGTGTCAATCCTTGTTCTAGATCATTAGCTGTTTCCGGATGGTAAAATAACTGACACCTGCTTTCTGTTCTGTTCACCCAAGATGATTTGCCCTTAGCATCAATCCTGCTGACTTTGTAATGTTCATTTGTCCTTAATGGAACAGTTGACCTGGGCACTTTCAGAGAGTAAAATACCTTTTCTGAGATATGTTGGCTTTTTTCAGAGAGAGCTTCAATGTCTTGGACATGTGAATTAACAATTTACTTATTAGAGGTTTAAAAACACCATCTTGTCTGTATTTCAGTAAAAACTAGTATACTTTGGGTTCTTGAGCTCTGTGTTTATTGCCCCTTAATCAAGGGAATCCAAGTGTCAAAATCATCGCAATTTGACATTCAGGTAACAGTATAATCCTACTCTAGAGAGCTCTGGTCAATCCAGTGGCACAAAGTGAACCTTAGGACATGGTTTTGCCCTTGTGTGAGTTTACAAAACATTGTTGCAAGTAACGGCTATCTTGTGGTTTCTCAGAATAGCCTGGAGTAGAATTTTCAAATACACAGAACCAAATGGAATTGAGTTACTCTTCTTATGTTTATGAAATGTCAGGGGCTAAAACTTTCACTAATTTTGAGCTATACTCAACATTACTTCTTTTGCATTACATATAGTATGCCTGGAGTGATCAATAGGAACAACTATTCGATCCTCTCCTGTTTTGGTGTTTACCTCTTGAAAAATCCTTATTCATTAAGCTATTCAAAAGTAATGCTTTTGGGGGTGCCTCGGTGGCTCAGTGGGTGAAAGCCTCTGCCTTCGGCTCAGGTCATGATCCCAGGGTCTTGGGATAGAGCCCCGCATCAGCTCTCTGCTCAGCAGGGAGCCTGCTTCCTCCTCTCTCTCTCTCTCTCTCTGCCTTCCTCTCTGCCTACTTGTAATCTCTGTCTGTCAAATAAATAAATAAAATCTTTAAAAAAATAAAATAAAAAAAAGCAATGCTTTTGTTGTTTACATGGCACTTGGCAAATTAGATTTGTCCCTACTAGCTTCCCTCTTTATTTCCTTTTTCTGAAAGGCTGCCCCTTCCCCTTTTGCCTACTCTTTCTTTCTTTTTTTAAACATTTTATTTATTTATTTGACAGAGAGAGACAGCCGGAGAGGGAACACAAGCAGTGGGAGTAGGAGAGGGAGAAGCAGGGCTCCATCCCAGGACCCCAGGATCATGACCCAAGCTGAAGGCAGATGATTAAGGACTGAGCCACCCAGGCGCCCCTACCCTTCTATCTTCATCCAGGCATTGGCATTAAGAGTGGTTAGAAAACAGTTTGTGGCTTCTTTTTCTTTGGATCCTGGTTGGCATCTAGCATTGTCTTGCACAAAATAAATGTTCAGTAAATTTTTCTAAGAAGACTCCTAGATGCCTTCTGTCTTCAGCTTCGTGAGATGTCCATTTGTTTGGAAGTGAGAAAATCACAATATTTAGCAGCATACTCATAATCCAGTAATCCATAATCCATAATCCAGGCAATCCATTACTTCACAATGGAATGCCTGCATCATAACCTGCCCAGAGGCTTACTACATACTGACAAGAGCTAATACAAGAGTTCTTTTTCTTTCTTAAATTTGTTTTAGATAATGGTCTCCTAAAACTCCTTTCAATCCTTAAACAATAACAATGTATTTGAAAATATTCTGAGATGCCTTAGCAATTCCAAAAGTAAACAAACTCCTGCAAAATTTGAGTATTGAGTGAGAAAAAGGTCAAGAAATAGACTTTTGTAAACATCTGAAGTTTAGTGAATAGGGAAATATCTAGAAATATCTCCATTTTTCCCCCTTATGACTAATTTGATTAAATTTGACCAAATCCCTTGCACTCCTTACACTGTACTGATGGGATAAGTTGCATTTTGGTTTTTATGTTTTCAGAAATGTTAGAGTTAAGGGTTTCCCTGGTAGACTTCTTCTGTTTAGGAATGTTCTGTTTTAGGAAAACATAATATGGAAGCACAAAATTTACAAAATAAGTAAATGGAATGGTTATTCACCTAACGGGAGTGTTTTTGCTTTGCAAAACAACTCCCTGAAGGGTTTCTGTTACATACTGTCCTTCTCTTGTCCCTCGTTGGTACACATTTGTTTATAGACAGTTTCTTGCTATATGAGGGGTGAGGAAGCTGGGTAGAGAAAATCTGGCTAAATCTTAAGAAGAAACTATTAATTGAAGATCAGTTTGATAAGAGATGGCTTTAAAGCAATAATTCAATTAAAAGGAAAATATTTTCTATTTTCTTTTCAGGAACACAATTATTGGCTGAATAAAAACACATTGGTGTTTTCAGCTTCTCTGCTTCCACACCATGCCACCATCCTTATCAGTGCTGGTTTGGGTGCTGGTTTTGAGGAAAGTGAAATAATAAATACCTACTTGTAGTAAGGAAGAGCAGTCTACTGCTCACAGCAGGAGGAAGTGTTAGTTTTTAGACTATAACATTATCTCTAGAAAAATGGAGAATGGATAAAATAATATTTGCTATTCAAGTTGACTGGACCCTGTATCCTATAATTTCCTTTGGCCACTAGAATTAAAAAGTTTTATATTTGAAAAGACTTTGAAAAATTCCTTGCAAAGGATTATTTCATTTCATCATTGTCTTTTCCACTCCATTATCTGTTTTTTAGGAAATTAACATTAGTTTAACATTAACTAAAGAAAAAGATAAATAAGTAATTAATAGAAAAAACATTTCTATCAAAGAATGTTTTCATCTTTTTAATTTTACCCATGTTTTGGGGGCACCTGGGTGGCTCAGTCAGTTAAGCGTCTGCCTTCCGCTCAGATCATGATCCCAGGGTTCTGGGATCCAGCACCACTCCTGGGGGCTCCCTGCTCAGCGGGGAGCCTGCTTCCCCCTTTGCCCCTTCCCCTGCTCCTGCTTTTCTCTCTCACTCTCAAATAAATAAATAAGATCTTAAAAAATATATAAATAAATAAATATTTTTTACCCATGTTTGGTCACCAGATGTGTATCTGTAATAAACCAGTGGGTTTTGAATAAATAATTTAAAATGGGTGAAAAGGAAATATAACCAAAATGCAAACACTTCAAGAAGAGAAAGCTGTAGCATTCTCTAAGACAACTGCTTCCCTTTTTCTTCTAACTTCCAGATAACCAGTTTTCTCGGAATGCAGTGATTCACAGGGCATCTCTGTTTCTTGGCACCTGCAACTTTAAAGGTCATGTTGAGGTAATGATCTTGAGGAGATCCTTAGGCAAATGCAGGGGAAGTATCAAATAGCTAATAATTTGATGCCTTTGAGAGCAGACAAGTCTATAAATTCTAAAAGATCATTGTTATTTAAAAAGTGCCAGGTTTACATGAGACAGGGTCTTAGCGTTAACAGCAAGTTAAGCCAAGCAAGGAGAAAAGCTGGAAAATAGAGCTCTTTATCCAGGAAGGAATGTTTAGCAATTTGTGATAGGGTAAAAATTTCAAGAGGAAGAGATAGTGCTAGTTCAACGCCCGCCAAAAGACCTCCCCTCCCATCTGCCCTATCTTGTATCTTCAACTTCTATACTGAATTCTTCCTCTCCAGGAGTAAACATATTCAGGCCTCTCCCACCCAGGGAAATTACCTCCCCTTGATCCTGAATTCCAATGTAAGCTATTATCCCCTGTCTTTCCTCTATTCCTGTCAACTAATCTCCTGAAGCAGTTGTGCAGTCTCGGCCATCTTACCTCCTCCTTCTTGCAGCCCTCTCTCACCCCTAGTCTGGGAATTTTTTCTGCCCCTGTCAGAACTAGTGGACCCTTTCCCTTGCCTCTTTTGTTAACATAAAGACATGAGCTGCCTCTTCTGTTCAATTTACCCCCTTGCCAGACTCAATGAATTATTTGCACATCTACCCCTTTCAGGAGAATGTATTTGGGGGTGGGGAGGCCAGAGATGATATTTAACTTGAAAATTTAAGATGATCCCAGGAACTGGTCCACATAGGTACACAAGAAATGTATGTTAAATAAATAGTTCTCTTTATTGGACTGGAAATGATTTTCAGGAATTTGGGAGGAAAAGGGCGTTTGTAAAGACTTGTATTATTGTTGGTTTGTTTCAATGATGTGGCCTGTCTTTCCACATGGTTTGGGTTTGAGGGACTCATTTCCTGTTTCTTTTAAATGGTTTCTTGCTCTGAAACCCCCCTGCTAGTTCAGTCCCCTCTCTTGGAGGTCTTGAGCCTTGAGGAGGCCTCCCAGTCTGGTCTGGTGGTGGTGTACCCCATTACATTGTTTGCTTAGCCACCCCGGGTGATTGGTTCTCTGTTTGTGGGGGAGGAAGCAGCAACAGAAAAGCCTGAAGACCTGAATGTGGTCGGTCTCCACATCCAGGCAACTGCGGCTGGCTCAAGAGCAGCAATGGCCTTGGGGAACTTCTCGAAGAGCAGCTGCTCCACAGCTTTCCCGGGGAGGATTCTCATCACATGTGTCCTTTGCTTTACTTAATGGCTTTTTTTTTTTTTTTTTAGATTATTGTAAAGCAATATGACCATATTTTAAAATTCTGGAAAATTAAAGGAAAGAAATCGCTTCTATTCTCTCCATACTGTGTACTTTCTATGTACTCCTCGACAGTCCTGATAGTGATCATTTAAAAAAGTGTGATTGTCATCGTTGTGTCTGCTCTTTTCACTCCCTGAATTATAAACTCTCTTCTCTGTGTGACATAGTCCTGTAATCACTCTTTAAAATCAGGCCATTTTAAGGCATTACAGTGACTAAATGGGGAAATCGTGAGATATATATATTGACCTGAAAAAGGTTTGTGGGGAGTTCGTTCCCTATGTCATCCGTGATGTGGTGGGCCAGATTCCTATGAGGCCTGGTAATTAGGCAGTTTCATTCAGTACCTACTCTATGTTTGCTGTTTCTACAGGTAAAGGCTATCACGTAGGCCCAGATTGCTTTACTGGAGCATAATTCAAACCCCTTTACCTAAGGATTCCAGCCTCAAGAGATAAGTATATTCGCAAATGGAGATTGTATATACCAGAATATTTATTCAGGTCTAGTGCTATCTTTCATATTTATGATACTGTCAAATTAGTATGATAAAAAAAGTGCCCTGACAACAGAGGACTGGCCAAATAAGAATATAATAAGAATATGAGACTGAATATGAACCGAAGCCAAAAAAAGAGAGAAATAGATGAGCATTTCTGTGTAGGTCAATCAGCAAGGTATGTGTCAAATTAACTCCAGATGAGGTTTGAATTGTTCAGAACACAAAGGCAAGTTCACCTGAAATGATTTGCGGAGTGTTGAAGAGAGGTAAAGAATCATTTCTGTCAGACACAGCTGAGCAAATCTGCTGGGGTGGGGGTGGTTGGGGGGGTGAGGGTAGGGGGTAGGGGGCTGGAGGGGTGGGGAACTGGTGGGGTGCAGGGGCTGGGCAGGGGACAAGAACAAGGATGTCAGTGATGTTTCCTGTTACTAGGACTATCTTTCCTAGAGGTTTACTTAGTTCAGTGGTCAAAACTTGTGTTTGCTCTTATTTGCATATTTTCTGCTTCCTTCCTATGAACCCCAAGGTGAGTATGCTAAAGGGGAGTATTTTGTTTATGTTCATTTGTTTTTGTTTTATTTTGTTTTGCTTCTGAAGGGGAAGGTGGGGTCCTAAGAAGCCAGAGAATACCTTTGCAGGTGCAGCCTGAAGGTTTCTTTGAATCTTATCAAAAACATGACTCCTGAGATCACAGAGCCTTCTCTGTTGAGCCTGCTCTGAAGTCTCCTGCATGAACTAGAAATTTGGAAGTCACCAAAAAGAAGTTATTTGCTATCCCAAGAAAGAAGAATACCGATAGTTTATTGCATGTGGTGTTAGTCATTGATGACTACCATGCATTTTCATTCCCCACCCCACCCCCTATTCTGGGCATCTGGTAGAATTGTACTTTCTGGCCTTAAATTGTGGTTGGAGGCAAGATGGGAGGGAGTGTATTTGTTCTGGATGATGAGTTATAAGGGAAAGTGATGTGTGTTACTTCCAGGCTGAGCGTTTCATTAGCAGTATAATTATCCTCCAATGCTCTCTTGTCCCCTCTGCCATGACAACAGGCCAGGTTTGAGATGACAGATACAGCACCAAGTGAAGAGACATAGAGCAGGGTTCCAGCTATCTTAGGATGAACATAGAGTGGGAAAGAAATCTATATTGTTACAATTAAGATTTTTTTTAAACCACAGTCTACATGGGTTGATACAAATGCTTACTGTAGGATAAAACTATAATGAACAATTATATCATTTCATTTAATCCTCACTACCCAATGAGGTAGACATTCTCATCTTCTCCAGCTTATAGATGAGGAAACAGATTTAGAGTGGTTAAAGAAATTTCCCAAAGTTTCATCTCTTGGAAGTGGTAGATCTGAACTTGAACCTAAGTTTTGTTTGATGAAGCAAATGGAGACTGTAAGGGCTTATTTAGCCAAAACGGCTCCATTTCGGTTGAATTAGCCATTTTGTTGTATATGCAGTAAAATGTAAATGGACCCTGCCCCCCCACCCAGGGGGAAACAAGTCCGGGGAAACCAGTCCCAGGTAACAAAGCCCGATTACAAGGGTGGATCAAGCCAGATGGAGGTATCCAATCAGTGGGGGCGCATACTGTCTCCCTAGCTACCAAGGAGTATGGGCCCCACCTTTTGGGCACCAATTCTGACCAAAGTGATAGGCTAGTTCAAATGTCTATCATAGGGTAAATTGTAATTCAATTGGTCCCTTATGTTTGACCTAGCCTGACTGTACAGCTTTCTCTGTGTCATTGGCCACCTGTGCGTGGCCAGGCCCAACCACATGGCCTTTGCCCTTAAAAGCCAGTCTGTAAGGAAGAGAGGGGTTGCCGCTCTTTGTAAGAGACGGCCCTGACCGGTCAGTTTGATTCTGGATGCTTGGTGTGAAATAAAGCTTTGCTTGACTTTTGCTTTGTATCAGTTTCACTCCTTTGATTATGGACCTTTCAGAGACACCCTTATACTTTACAGAGCATGGCTTAAAATAATAAAATCACAAGGGAGCTCAGAAGAGGTAGGGACTATTACCTCATGACATGTTGCATTCTGAAAGGGGAGTTTTAATGTTAAATTAGTGAGTCCTCAGGAGGCCCTCTGTCTCTCCAGATCAGGCAGGATGAAGACTCTCCTTCCTGTAGCCTTCAGGCATATCCGTGTGGCCTCTTTCAGAAGCAAAGACCTATGTTTGTAGCTGGCGTTCCCTGGCTCCCAACTCCAGACCTCTGTGTCCCTGGTGCATTCCCATGTGTTTGTGCATAATATTTCAGTAAAGCCTAGTATGAAGGAGACCAAGGGTAGGCCACTTAACTTCAGTGTGATCTTGATAAAGTGAGAGTCTCTCAGCCTTGATTTCTTTTCCTGTAAAATGGGAGTAGATTAACAGTAAGCCTCAAGAGTACCCTTATCCTGATGAAGAATAATGTAAATCTCTTAGGTTGCTGTGAGGATTCAATGAAGCAATGCATGTCAAGGGCTTAGAATAGTGCCTTGTATGTGGCAAGCTTTCTCTGTCTGTATAACTGATTCATTTGTACATTTTCAAAAAACCATTGCAAAGTAACCCTATCTTGTTTTAAGATTCTTGAAGGTTTTTTTTTCCCAGCAAGAGGAAAGGAGTCTTAAAGTGGTGAGTAACCAGTTTTTATTTTGTTGTGTTTTTAAGCCACATCAAGGAGAGAGGTCAGCCATGTTCAAAATGCAGGAAGTAAAAGAAACACAGGGAACATTCTTAGTGAAAACACTTGCAGAATCTTCTCTAATCCTCATTTCAATCCTGGGTTCTTACCTTTTGCAACCAACTCAAGGGAAGACCCTTTCTGATACAGAGGGGGAAAAGGAAGGCATAAATAAATGGTTTTTGAACAATAGTATTTTGGGGGACTTTTCTTGTTGAAAATTATTTTTAAGGTTATTTTGAAAGTTGGCCTGAGGGTAATTTTTACTAAGATGACCCAGCTTTCTTCAGAGGGTGGGCAAGTCATTTCCCCTGAGATCTTATCTGCTTTTTATCTGTAAAATGAATGGATTAGGGTTGATAAGTCTTCTTATATCTGTTGTTCTTTGATTCTGCCATTCCCTATCTCGGAATGTGGATCTGGAGCCTGTTTCTGCTTTAGATTGTGGACTAGGAATCCAGCCCCAGCTCCGCAACTATCCCCAGTCCCTAAACCCCAACCCCCCCGCCCCCCCCAGCTGCCTGGAATTAGGAAAAGTGAGGCTGCGACCCCTTTATTTGATGTCCGAGCTCTTTGCAGCATTAACCTGTTGTTGTCTAACGTGTGGGACAGAGGAAATGAGCTTGAAGGCTGTTAGCAGGGGTGGTGAACAAGTGCGTTTTCTTCTCTTTCTTTTTCCCAAGAGTGAGACGGGGGAAGAAAAGCAGTGGTTTTGTTGTGAAGCCACAGTGCCAAACTTCAACCTAGAGGAATTCAGATTAAGTTCTGGAAAAAAAAAAGTTACGGAGAAGACTTGTAATTGCGTACTCAGTCGCAACTAGAGGGTAAGAACTTTCAAGGCCCTGGATTGAAGAGACACAAAAGTCAGGAAGTGACCCTTTCGTCGGGATTTCAGAGGCCCGGGAGGGGAAACAAAGTCCTCCCACAGCTCGGAGAACTTTGGAGCGTACCATCCCGAGGGGCAGGGGAGCCGGGGAGGGCGGGGGAAGCTGACATCTTCGTTCTCAACGAGCCGTGAGCAAACTGAGGATTTCCTCGCTGAAAAGACTCAGTGTCCGCAAATCCCCCGCCCAGAAAAGAAAGCGGGTTTCAGCCGATCCGCATTGTGGAGCCCGCTGAAAGAGACGGCCGGGTCGGCCCGGCCAGAGCGCCTCCTGAATCGAGCTCTGTGCGCGCCTGTCCGGGCCGCGCGCCCGGGTCTGCAGGATGGCGTGCGGGGGCCAGCCCATCTGCGGCCGCGAGCAGCCGGGAGGAAGCCGCCCCGGGGATGAATGGGGCTTTGTTCGCCGGCCGCCGCGGCTGCCCTCGGCAGGCCGGGCCCGCACAACGGAGGCTGTATGCGAGAGGAATGGAAATGAGCCTCCGGCCCTCCCGAAGGAGCCCCATCCCCATCCCCTAGCAGTGCTGAGGAATGCTGGCAAGCCGGAAAGGAACCCTCGCCGGGAACGCGGCTCTCGCGCCTCAGAAACCCCATTGAGAAGAGCCCTTTGATGCAATTAAAGCGCGTTTCATTGCAGGCCCGGGAGGAGGGAAGGACCATCAAGCTTTTTTCTGTCTCAGAGCATGTGTGTGCACCTTTGTGGGGCGGGTTACTCAGCGAGCAGGCGGGAACTTGAGCTCCCTCTCTCGCAGACGTTCTGTAACATCATAAAAGCATACCCATAAACAGATTGGTTTTCACCGTGGGTGGAACCCAATTTGGATGCGTTCCAGGCTGACCTGCAAGCTGGAGTTCCTGCTTTGAAAGGCTGCTTGGTACGCCTTCCACCACCTGCTCTGCTCTGAAGGTTTAGGCGGACAAGAAATTGTGCTTGTTTCTGAGGTCACTGCTCCCCATTTTCCATTTTCTCAGAGATGGAGTGGGGCATGTGGCAGGTCCAGAAATGGTCACAGCCTGATGTGTAAAATGATGTAGTCTTCAAATGTTGAAGGAGTAGGGTGCGGCGGCAATTTTGATATCCAGATTCTTTGAGATTCCCCTACTCCCTCCATAGAGGCAACCGTGTTGCCCTACAGAACCCACATAGCCTCTCTAAAGTTACTATTTTTCATTTGTTAAAATGAGTATCAAAAGGCCAGAGAGCCCATACCGCAAAGATCTGGGCGCTTGTGGAATTCTTTCTAAATTGGAGGTGGGCACTTTATCTACTGGCACAGGTGACAGAGGTATGGGACTGGAACTCAGGTAAAGGTCTGTATAAAAAGATCCCTTGGGTACACCTGGGTGGCTCAGTTGGTTAAGCGGCTGCCTTCGGCTCAGGTCATGATCCCAGTGTCCTGGGATCGAGTCCCACATTGGGCTCTTTGCTCGGCAGGGAGTCTGCTTCTCCCTCTGCCTCTGCCTGCCTCTCTGTCTGCCTGTGCTCTCTCTCTCTTTAATAAATAAATAAAATCTTAAAAAAAAAAGATCCCTTGGATTCCCGTTTTGTTGACTCGGGACCACTTATTACTAGGGCTAATAGTCTGATGTCTCTCTCTCTCCACTAGAATATGCCTCCTGGAGAACAAGAACCTATCTTTTGGGGGCGCCTGGGGGGTTTGGTGGGTTAAGCCTCTGCCTTGGGCTCAGGTCATGGTCTCAGGGTCCTGGAATTGAGCCCCATGTCTGGCTCTCTGCTCAGTGGGGAGCCTGCTTCCCTCTCTCTCTCTGCCTGCTTCTCTGCCTACTTGTAATCTCTGTCTGTCAAAAAAAAAAAAAAAAAAAGAACCTATCTTTTGTATTCCACTGTTTTCTGAGCCCAGGGGAGTCCCTAATCATCATGTCAGCAACAACTATGTTGAATGAATGAATGAATCCAGGAATGTAAAGAATTAATACTAACTGGCTGGCTATTTTCTGTCACTTACAAATCTAAACAAGAGCTAGGGGGAGCTAGGTGGGTACTGGGGATCCTTGGCTAGGCAGAAGTTAAGTAGAAGCTTGAAGAGTACGAAAACACTTTTGAGAGCACAAACATGCTGCAAATGTTTCCTGAAATGACCCAAGGCAGAAAGGAACACTTAGGTGAAGGAGTCATTCTTTCCCAAGGAATGGATGTTTAATACCGGCAAATGTGAATCATATTTCATATTTGCGAGGAGTGTGCATAGTCCATTCTTCATTCATTCTTTAAATATTCCATGGAAGTGGAACAGTAAGGGTTATGCATCATGGGCATCATTGTTTCTTATATGTTGATCTAAATATGTCTCCATGGTTCTTGTTATGTTAGGTCTTGTTTAGATCTCTATCTTGAGGGTTTTCGCCTGAGGCCTTGCATGCATGAATGTTTTTCCCATAAAGAAATTAATAGTACACTCTTGCATCTTAATCAGGAAGCCCATAAATATGAGACAGTAGAGAACATCCTTCAGATATATATCCAGGTATCTGCAGGAAATACTACTTAAGTGACCACATAAGCAAATGGATGCTCCGCTCATGTCTCCTCCATTCCCACACGATGCATGCATTCGTGCGTGCACGCGCACACACACGCACACACGGAGTGAGTAATATTAAGTCCAATTTAAAGATGAGACCCAGTAATTTCTTGTTTCTATCAGAGCACAGCATACCAGCACACAGTTGCCCAGAACTTTATTTCTTGTTATGTCTCTCCTTTTGGCTGTCATTTGGGGCACTATATTGGCTTGATGTGACTATCATCCCTGACAGTTTGGACTATTCAGATTGTCCCATTCTTGTGTGTTTAGCCAGGTGGACCCAACCCACATCAAATCCCATATGTGAAGTGATTCTAGCATAGAACAAAAGTTGTACAACAGTATCAGTATCAGCACTAGTCCTTTGCATAATGGCTGAGTTTTCTCCAAATTATTTCTCTTTCCTTCTGATTAATCAGATTTTTAAAAAAGATTTTATTTATTTATTTGACAGAGAGATAGAGAGAGCACAAGTAGGCAGAATGGCAGGAAAAGGGAGAGGGAGAAGCAGGCTCTCCACTGAGCAGAGAGCCCGATATGGGACGGATCCCTGGACCCTGGGATCACGACCTGAGCCGAAGACAGCGGCTTAACCGACTGAGCCACCCAGGCGCCCCAATTAGATTTTTTTTTTAAAGATTTTATTTATTTATTTGACAGAGATCACAAGTAGGCAGAGAGGCAGGCAGAGAGGGGGGGGGGGAAGCAGGCTCCCTGCTGAGCAGAGAACCCGATGCGGGGCTCCATCCCAGGACCCTGAGATCATAACCTGAGCTGAAGGCAGAGGCTTTAACCACTGAGTACCCAGGCGCCTCCCAATCAGATTTTTTAAAGAGCAGATTTATCCTCATTTCAGATTGGTCATTAACAGGTAGTAGCTTAGATCAATCTACTTGACTCTAGCAAATAATGAATGACCCAAAAGAAGTCACAGAAGGCCAGAATTAAAAGTTCTTGTCTGATTCCATTAATGAAATAAAAAATCCCATGTGAGGGACTCCTGGGTGGCTCAGTTGGTTAAGCAGCTGCCTTCGGCTCAGGTCATGATCCCAGCGTCCTGGGATCGAGTCCCACATCGGGCTCCTTGCTCGGCAGGGAGCCTGCTTCTCCCTCTGCCTCTGCCTGCCACTCTGCCTGCCTGTGCTCTCTCGCTCTAACAAATAAATAAATAAAATCTTTAAAAAAAAAAAATCCCATGTGAACAATCATGTTTTATTTATTAGGTTTATTTATTTATTTATTTATTTAAAGATTTTATTTATTTATTTCTTAGAAAGAGAGAGAGAGCGAGCACAGGCAGACAGAGAGGCAGGCAGAGGCAGAGGGAGAAGCAAGCTCCCTGCCGAGCAAGGAGCCCGATGCGGGACTCGATCCCAGGACGCTGGGACCATGGCCTGAGCCGAAGGCAGCCGCTTAACCAACTGAGCCACCCAGGCGTCCCAGGTTTATTTATTTTTTAAAGGACTATGTCTATTTATCTGGAAATGCTCAGGATTTGGTAATACCTTTTATTTTACAAACCTAGAATTGCTCATGCCTAGAAATTGTTGGTGAGGTGAAATTTGCAGAGACAAGTACCTGAAGTAAAGATAGTGAGGACTACCTTTCCATGTTGCAGGTTAAGAAATTACTTCAGAAAGGTAAAAGTGGCTTGCCTCTGGTCACAGACTATGGAATTATGATTCCATCTCTATTCTCTTAATGTCCAAGGTGGTGCTCAAGGTTGCTGGTGTTTTAACGCTAGGGATACCTGCAGTTTAGATAGTGACCAGGCCCTGGATCCCAAAGGACATATGGAAGCTAGTTCATCTGATTTGATAAGATCAGATTAGCTATATTACATACTGTCCTTTCATTTTGAGATTTCAATTATTAGCTCAACTTCTCATTTTTCCCATCTTGTGATTTGTCCAGTAGCCAGGAAAGTGAAAAGAAGACCTCTCCTTTATTTACCAGATGACCCATGGCATTCTTAGCCAAGGCTCTCTAAAAGTGAGGGTGGAGACTTTTATTTGTCCTGTCTTTGGGGCAATAAAAGGGGAGGGGACACCTCATTCAGCCTGTTTTTGGCTCCTTAAAAGCCAAAAAGCAATACTATTTACTTAGTCTCTGGGCTTCTAAGTGCTGGGGTGGCTCCTGTTGACTCAAATTGAAGTCCTTGAAGCTAGGTGGAGCTCTCTAGAGCTGTTAGTCATGTGAGGTTGCCAGGGCAACTTAAAGTCTCCTGAGTTGGAAGGCTTCACCAAGTTCAAAGATGAGACTGCCAGGGCACATTACAACTTAAAGGCACGTGTTCAATAACATGTCATCTCTGGGTAATGGGGCTTTTATTTTTATTTCGTGGGATTGAAAGATCAGAAGCCGGAAATTAGCTGAGGAGGATAAAGAAAAGGAAAACTTAAAGGGTGGGGGGGAGTCTATTTCTGTTCCTTATGTGGGCAATGGTTGAACAAGGAGAACATCTGGTCCTGGAGCAGGTCTCTGGAGCGCTGCTTTTAATTACCCCGTCATTTGGTCTCAGGCTAAATTAGTGACTGTGGGAACAGCTCAGATATCCAAACTGACAGGCCCAGAGAGCTGGACTTAGCCTGCCACATAGTCAGAAGGGAAACATGGAGCTTCCGGTTTCATATTTAAACCAGGGATTGACTCATAATTGTAGCTGTCAGGAGGGTGATGGAGACATTATGTAATCTGGTTCTTACGGCAATGTGTATTTAAGATTTCTGTTCTGTAAATTCCAGAGGAAATTTTGTGCCCATTGAGGGAGAACTTGCTGGCTGCTCTGTGGTGTGCCCCGCAGGGTAATGACAGCGCTGTTAAAGGTTCCTAGGTCCGCCTGAATCCAAACATGAATGAATTTCCACCGAAAAGGCCCTCCTGTTTTTCTATAGACTTAAATGTGGATGAGGTTAGGCAAAATATGGTGAGCTGCAAAGAGGCAGTATATTGACCCAGTAGGAAAATTTAATGACAAACCATTCAGTCCGGAGATTTTTTTTTCTTTCCCTGGGCCACATAGTTCCCTACTCGTTCCCATTATTTCCAGCCTCAGAGATTCTGGAAGTGGACATCAGTTGCTCCTGGAAACAAAGCACTGGAGCCGTGGATCATTTGTTCCATTTTCATTCTGCTTGTTTCTTGCCTCTTGGAGGCCTCTGTGGACTGGTATAAATTTTCAGGGCCTGGGAAGGCCTGAGACAGACCCAGTGTTTGCAGCCACAAAAAAAAAAAAAGTCAGATGAGGCTGTTTAATTTTAACTCTGAAGGAATGTATTCTCAACACTTCTGCGAAAGGAAGACTTTTGTTTTCATTTGATTGCTCTCTGAACCTAATATGCTTTATCTACGCGATAAGAACAATTCGTCAATGGAGAATGGTTTTCATATTAGGAGAATAATAGCGGAGACAAAATAAAAAATTTACAAGGTGAATTGGGACTGGGTTAGTTTGTTTGTGGGCAGTAATGGTGGTGGGGGCACAGGGAGGACTGAAACCTTCCAACACTCCCTGGTTGTGGGTTTGGCTACTCTCTTTCCTCTCTTGGGGAATCCTCCAGTCTATCTGTACTTAGAGTTCCAGTTCTGTCTTTTCAAGCCCCTCAAAGAAGACAATGGTATTTATAAAGTAGTTTCAGTCAAAATTAATAGTTAAATGTGTGAAAATGTGTAATTAAATGCTGGCTGTCATAATGACCTATTTATAAAGTTTCATGTGACTATTATACAGTCACTGTAACTTAGGACATTATCATGGACTGCTGGCTGATGCAGAGATGGATAATTTCATGAGCTGCCTAGCCTAAACTTATTCATTTATTCATATGGAGGTGGTTTCTATTATAATCTCTATTTTTTTCTAGAAAAAGTAAAAATTGGGATAATTGGATATTTGCTTATTCATATTTGGAACATGTTATTGGGAGTGGACAATTTTCACATTTCAGGAAGAAAGTTATTTTAATGAAAAATAATATAATAATAAAATTAAATAGTATAATATTAAAATAATATATTTTGTATACTTGTATATTTATACACATAGAAATGCATATTTAAAGGACTAACTAAAATTTTCTGTATTCTTTCATAGTCTGAGTCTGTGAAATATTTTTTAGGACACAGTGCTAGTATAATGACTGGATTTCTTTTCTCTCATGAGGATAAAGATTCACATGAGTGTTATACAATGACTACAGCTTAGGACATTATCATATGACTGCTGGATGATACAGGTATGGATAACCTCATGAGCTGTCTAGCCTAAGTTTATTCATTTTCCTAGTCATTGAAATGAACAGACTTGATGTGAGTCTTCTTTAGATACTTCCAGAGGCAACCATCCTTGTAATGGATTCTCTCCATCAGAAAATTAGGTCCTGATTTGACTGTTTTTATTTTCCCTCTACTAGAACTTCAGATGGGCTGGGGATTTCTCTTCCAATCAAGGGCCACTGGCTTATAGAAAACAATAACTGAAGTCAACAAAATAGTGTTATGCTGCGGCTTGAGGAAATTAGCTTAACATTGGATCTACTTATCAGTGGAACATTTTCTCTTTCTTGCCTTACTCTATCCAAACCCAGACATTCATCATTGAGGATGAGGGACTCATCAGAAAGGATAATTGCCAGAACTAATAAATTACTTCTAATTAATAAGAACCATTAATAAGGATTAATAAATTACCTCTAATTAATAAGAATTAATAAATCTTTGTTTATTTCATGATGTTTAATTAGGATTGAAAATTCGTTGAGACTTGCTTTTCTTTAAACTTTACAAACCATAGTTAATCCAAGTGTGTCAAGTTGCCCCAACAATCTTTGAGAACTTCAGTTGTCCACATGTGAATTTTAAATTCCTTATCAAAACTTTCAAGGCCCACCAAATCTGGCTCCAATCTACCCTTCTGACTGTATTTCCCACTTCTCTACCTCACACGCCAGGTGCACTAGCCAATCTAAATGACTCCATGTTTTCAAAGCGGCTTTCCTTAGACAATATCTTCAAGTTCTAGTTCTACAAAGCCTTCCACTAGTATCCCTAACCACAAGTAATTGTGTCTAACTGAACTCCCATAGCACTTTATAATTTCTCTTACAACATTTTGTGATACATAGATTTATGTTCAAGCCTCACCCATTTACTTCCTGTAAGTCCCTTCATGGTGGAACCCATGTTTGATACACGTTGTGTCCACAGACTGCCTTATGTTCTGCTTACTCATGATAGAAGTTCCACAAATGTTTGTAGAAGGAATGAATAAAATCTAGTTTCAACATTCAAAATGCTTAAGTTTCTCTGGACAAGAGGAAATCTTTATATTTTGGTAAAACAAAGATGGGATTTGGGCTCCTTTCACAGATAACACCATTGTTTCTCCCTAAAATGGACTGACTCGGTGCCCACCACCTGTCCTCAGAACCCAGAAGGACTCAGAACCTATTGCATCATGTCAGGTAACGAGGAACTGTTTTGTTTCTACTACTGGATATGGATGAAAATAAGGATAAGGTAGGTAAATTCCTGTGCCAGACAAGGAGGAGATCTGCGGCACTGAGTTTAAAAATTTTTTAACAGCATTGCCACCAGATTTATTGTGTATGGTCTTTCGTTATCTTTCCTTTCCTTTCTTTTCTGGTTGATTTGTCAACTCTGACCAGCTACTTTGATTTGAATGGGGCTCTGGAATAATGGGCTAAGTCAGGAGAATTGGCTTCTAGAGTTGGCTCTGCCACTGTCTGTGTAGTTTTAGGAAAGTATAAATAATAATTAATTTCCTCACCTATGTAATATCGATAATAAATTCTCTTACCTTTTTCACAGTGTTGTTCTTAGGATTTGGAAGAAAAGTTTATAAGGAACAATATTGAAAACTACAAAGTGTTTTATATTTGTAAGGGGTTCTCATAAAAATTAACAATACTGGAGGTTTCCTCTTGGGATATCTATTGAATCACTATTCCCACTTGCACCATTATTACTTAATATGTCTAGTTAGGCAAAGTAGAGGGATTTGGAATTTTGGCTCTGCCATTTACTAGCTCCATGACTACAGGCGAGTTACCTACCTTCGCCCAAACCTCATTTTTCTCAATTACAATTGGGGATGAAATATCTAGCTCATACGATAGCGAAAATTATTAGTGTCATGGCTTTGTCATATGTCAGCTTGGCTAGGTTGAATTACATTTCCTAGAAATCCCTTCCCTGAGCGTGTCTGGTTGGGATAGGCTACAAGAGACATATTCACAATGGGTCTGGAAGTTGAAAGTGAAATAGCAACCATTTTGTGTTTTAGTTTGGGAAGTTGGGGCAGGAGCTTTGGAGCCCACACTGACAGATATTGTTGCTATCTGTTAGGGTAACTCCTTGGCATGGAACAGCAGCCACCTGTCCTGGGATCTTCCTTTAAGTTCTCTGACTTTGGGGCTATAAGTATATTTAGTTCTGTGATAAAGGGTCCTGGCTTCTTCAAGGCAGGATCCTCATATCATCAAGGTTAGAGGTTGCTATAACTGATATAGGTTCCAGTTTGTCCTTGTCCTTGTAGGCTCCAGATTGTACTTGCTCACCCATAGTTTAGGTCTTCTCTTCCTAATGACTTGCCCTGTGGACTTCAAGCTCCAGCATCAGTCAAAAGACTTACAGAAACTAATTAACCAGTTTCCACCATTGTGTAAGGTTTCCATAATATCTACTCTCCTCTATCACCAATACACACACACACACACTCATACCTTCTAATACTGTGATCATTATTATTAATTTTGTCATTCAGATGTCAGAGAACTAGGTAAGATTGTCTAAAGGCTCTATCTATTCCCTATAGAAGCCCAAAATCCTCTCTAAGATTTCTTCAAACCCCTGTTGAGTTTATATTTTCATGGTCACTTGTGGCTCACCAAACCTTTCCCAATCTTTCTTGACTAACCTATTATTTTAACCCACCCCTCACATTTTATATCCTTTATCCCTGTTTTATTTTGTGTCCTAATATGTTGTATGTTTATTTATCATTTTTATTTTTCTACCTCCACCACTGGAATAGAAGCTCTGTAAGGGCAGGGAAATTTATGTCTGCTTTGTTCACAATAGCATTGCTAGGGCCTGTAAGAGTGTCCTGCACATAGTAGATGCTCTACAAGTAGTTACTGAATAAAGAATGAATGAATGAATGAATGAATGAACGAGACTGCTTACCTAGAGGTCAAGACCTTCTAATTAGATCATGGGGATACTTAAGGAACCAAACACTTTGGACAGAATGTGAAAAGGTTCTAAATTGCTGAACTCTAGTTATGATTGAATTCATAAGGGGGCCATGAATACTGTGATTCCCCTCTGTTCCTTTCCTTCCTGTCCTCTCCCCTACGTCTCCCAAGCGCACATATATAACTATCTTCATTTGGTTGAACTGCCTTCCCTGTGAGCCGGCTCTCAAATACTGAAGAATACTCTTTAACTTGCTAATTTACTTTCTCTATTTATAAAATGGAGCTAAATGTATTTCTAATAACCAGCAAGATATCAGTGAGACAGTGATAGAAGAAAATAAGGCATTGACTTTAGGAGGACTCTGGCTATACAAACATATATGAAAATTCAAAAAAAATATTTTTGTTACCTCTCAATAATTTGAGGCTTTTACCTCATGGATATAACTTAGTAACATTTATAGAAATAATGACATTTGTGGCTTATTGTTGTTTTGATCTTAAAAAAATTTTTTTAAGTTATAATTTTAAGGTTTTACTTATTTATTTGGCAGAGAGAGAGAGAGAGCACAAGTAGAGTTGGAGAGGGAGTGGCAGGCAGAACTAAAGGAAGAATCAGGCTCCCTGCAAAACAGGGAGACCGATGCGGGGCTCAGTCCCAGGCCCCTGGGATCATGACCTGAGCTGAAGGTAGACGCTTAACCAACTGAGCCACCTAGGCGTGCCTTTAAAAAAATTTTTTTTAACAATCATTAGAAATTACCTAGCATATAAATGTAGAATTATTTATTTATTTATTGAAGTATAGTTGACATACAATGTTACATTAGTCTCAGGTGTACAACACAGTGACTTGACAATTTTATATGTTAAGCTATGCTCAGCACAAGTGTACTTACCATCTGTCACCATGCTATGGTATTACAGTATCATTGACTATATTCCTTATGCTGTACCTTTTATTCCCGTGACTTATTCATTCCATAACTGGAAACCTGTACTCCCCAGCCTCCACTACCCTTCATTCTCTTTGCCCGTCTTCAACCCCCATCTCCCCTGGTGACTACTATTTTCCTCTCTCTATTTATCAGTCTGTTTCTGCTTTTTGTTTGCTTATTCATTTGCTGTTTTCTAGAATCTACATGTAAGTGAAATCATATAGTATTTGTCTTTCTCTGACATATTTCACTTAGCATAATACCCTGTAGGTCCATCCATCTTGTCACAAATTATAAGATCTCACTTTTTTTTAAAAAATAAGAAGTCTTTTTTAAAGATTTTTATTTATTTATCTGACAGAGAGAGCGAGAGACCCAAGCAGGCAGAGCAGTAGAGGTAGAGGGAGAAGCAGGTTCCCCAGTGAGCAGGGAGCCCGATGCGGGGCTCAATCCCAGGACCCTGAGATCATAACCTGAGCCGAAGGCAGTCGCTTAACCAACTGAGCCACACAGGCGCCCCAAGATCTCACTTTTTTTTAATGGCTGAGTAATATTCTGTTGTGTATATATACCCTACATCTTCTTAATCCATTCATTTATCAATGGATCCTTGGGTCATTTCCATATCTTGGCTATTGTAAATAATACTGCAATAAACATAGGGATGTATATATCTTTTTGAATTGGTATTTTTGTTTTCTTTGGGTAACTACCCACTAGTGGAATTATTGGATTATATGGTATTTCTTTTTAAAAATTTTGAAGAACCTCCATACTATTTTCCATAGTGGCTGAAAAATAAATTTATTTATTTATTTATTTATTTAAAGATTTTATTTATTTATTTGACAGACAGAGGTCACAAGTAGGCAGAGAGGCAGGCAGAGACAGAGAGAGAGGAAGGGAAGCAGGCTCCCTGCTGAGCAGAGAGCCCGATGTGGGGCTTGATCCCAGGGCCCCAGGATCATGACTTGAGCTGCAGGCAGAGGCTTAACCCACTGAGCCACCCAGGCACCCCTGAAAAATTAATTTTACCACCAACATTCCTTTTTCTCCACATCCTGCCAATAATTATTATTTCTTGTCTTTTTGATTCTAAACATTTTGACAGGCATGAGGTGATAGCTCATTGTGTTTTTGATTTTCATTTCTCTGATGATTAATGATGTTGAACACCTTTTCATGTGCCTGTTGGACATCTAGATATCTTCTTTGGAAAAGTGTCTATTTAGTTCCTCTGTCCATTTTCAGTGGATTATTTAGTGTAGATTTTCCCCCTCTGTTGAGGAAGTCACTTTTCTAGTTTGATTTTCTACTTGGGTTGGTAAATTGCACTAAATTTATAAATGTGAATTAACTAAAAAGATTATGTTCATTCATTAATTCAACAAGTATTATTGAACACCTATTGTGGCAGACATTGCTGAAGTATGCAAAACAGCTAATGCTAGTAACAAAACAGACAAAACCCCTGTGTGTTTGTTGTACCATTTGAATGTACTAGAGAGGTTTTTAGAAGTTGCCTACTGTATAAGTTTGCTAGGGCTGCCATAACAATATACTACAGACTGGGTAGCCTAAACACACTTTTGGAGACCAGACATCTGAGATCAAGGTGTTGCCAGGGTGAGTTTTTTCTGAGGTCTCTTTCCTTGGCTTGTTGGATATTCATCTTCTCCCTGTGTATTCACATGGTCTTCCTGCTATGCCTGTCAGTACCCAAATTTCATCTTTTTTTTTTTTTTTAAAGATTTTATTTATTAATTTGATAGACAGAGATCACAAGTAGGCAGAGAGAGACAGAGGAGAAAGCAGGCTGTCACAGAGCAGAGAGCCTGATGTGGGGCTCGATCCCATGACCCTGGGATCATGACCCGAACCGAAGGCAGCGGCTTTAACCCACTGAGCCACCCAGGCGCCCCCCCAAATTTCATCTTTTTAATAAGGATGCAGTGATACTGTATTAGGGCCCACCTGAATGAACTCATTTCTTTACTTTTTTAAAGACTCTATCTTCAAATACAGCAGAGGCTGAGATACTGGGAGTTAGGACTTTGACATATGCATTTTGGGGGAACACAATTCGGCTCATAACAGTTATTCTAAAATATTGGTGAACTCTCTGGGTCTTAGTTTACTGGGTTAGGAATAACAATGCCTGCTCTACACATCTGTTATAAACATGTTACTTGTTTTTTTTCTTTATGGTAATTGAAGCTAGATAGAAATAAGTCTAGTTTTGGGAGAGATAATATTATCAAAGGTCATAGATGGAGCAAAATTTGCTCCGAGCTACAGAAAACCAGCTGGATGGAGAGGACTACTCCTTTCAGAGATTTTACTTTTTTGGAAAATGGGCAGCATGCAGCTGAGTATTACCTCAAAGTACTACTATGGGGCGCCTGGGTGGCTCAGTGGATTGGGCCTCTGCCTTTGGCGCAGGTCATGATCTTGGGGTCCTGGGATTAAGCCCCATCGGGCTTTCTACTCAGCAGGGAGCCTGCTTCCTCCTCTCTCTCTCTGCCTGTCTCTCTGCCTACTTCTGATCCCTTGCCTGTCATAAATAAATAAATAAATAAATAAATAAATAAATAAAATCTTAAAAAAAAAAAAAAGAAGTTAAATTTGAGATCCTGACTAATTACCACCACCACCACCATCATCATTGCTGTGACCATCATTTTTACTATGTCACATTGGCAGTTTTTACTGTCTTATCCTCTAGAACTTTACCTGTTTCTCAACAAGTCTGTGAGCTCTTTGTGGCTATGAAGTATGTCTAGGATTTTTTATCTGTGTCCTTTTGTGCTTTGCATTGGTGCTGGGCACAGAGCTGTGGCTTGGTAAGCACTAGCTGGCCAATTTGCATTGACTTCTGGGCCTGGTTGCTGAGTGCATCAGTCTGAAGACTGGTGGTGGGAGGACAGTAGGGGAAAAGGTGGCTGACAGCCATGGCAAAGTTGGGAGTGGATACCTAGTTGGTGATGATACTGCTGGCAGTGATCAACTTGTTGGTAGAATTGTGGGGTTCTGGTGAGGGAAATGGAGAGATAGGACTTTGCAATTACATGAACAATGGGCTTCAGAGTAGGATCTCTAAAATCCTAGAAAATATAGACTTGTTATGATTTTAAAATGAGTCAAATTATTGGTCTTTTCTCAGCACTGAGGCATATTTTGCCATAGAAAATGTAAATGATTTGGTGGTAGACAGTGGGTAGGGAGGGAAATGGGATCAAAACATAGTTTCTACCTTTCCTTTGACAATGGCTATTGTTACCTTTCCTACATTTATTGGAAAGGTTATTGGTACCTTACCTACATTTCCTTTGACAATGGTTATTGTTAAAATATTTTGGCTAGGAAAAGATTAATTTCTGTCTTCAAAATTAAAAAAAATGCAATGTGTGTAAAATATTATGTTGATGCATATTTTGTTGAACAGATATCAGTCCCCAAACTTCTCAAGGATTTCCCTTATAGGATGAAGGGTAAGCATTCTAATTCTACCAAGTAAGTAAGAGTCACGAATCTCTATGATTTTGTCTGTTTCTTCTTATAGAAATCCTCTCTTTTTATCATCAAACCACAGATTTTTCTCCCCAATAATTTTTTTTCTTCCTAATAATTTTTAATAAGTTCCTTTAAACTGGGCCATCCAATTAGCACCCAAATGTGAATGTTTATTTATTTATTTTTTGCTAGTCTACCTGTTCTCAGCAGGGAACCCCTTGGCTTTGCATTATAGTTGGGGAAACTGAGTGCTAAAAGTTTCAGTGACCCTCATCAACATTTTATGAGTCACAGCTGAAGTAAACAAGAGAGGTAGTTTTCTTGACTCTCAAATCTTGACTTTTCACTATCCTTTAGCAACTTTGATTCCTACTATACTTGAACTTATTTCATTTATGTATTTTCCTTTCTGTGCTCTCCTTTTTTTTTTTTTTAAGATTTTATTTATTTATTTGTTAGAGAGAGAGAGGGAGCACAGGCAGACAGAGAGGCAGGCAGAGGCAGAGGGAGAGGCAGGCTCCCTGCCGAGCAAGGAGCCCGATGTGGGACTCGATCCCACGACGCTGGGACCATGACCTGAGCCGAAGGCAGCCGCTTAACCAACTGAGCCACCCAGGCGTCCCTCTGTGCCCTCCTTTTAAAGACTCTAAAGAAGACTTAGGGGAAAGATTTTCCTATTTCTATCCTATTGTCCCCTACTCTTCCTCTGTGCTTTGGTTTCCTTTGAAATGAAACCACTGCTTCAAGTAGACTCTCCCAGAGGTTTTCAAGGTGAGCCTGCTTCACAGCTGGAGACAGAATGATTGGTCATTAATCAAGCACTTTCTTATGTCTTCAGTCATTTCTACATTAAGGGATACTTTTCTTGCTAGAAAAAGTTAAAATCAAGTACAGTAAGCAACAG
This sequence comes from Taxidea taxus jeffersonii, assembly GCA_003697995.1. Classification (NCBI taxonomy): domain Eukaryota; kingdom Metazoa; phylum Chordata; class Mammalia; order Carnivora; family Mustelidae; genus Taxidea; species Taxidea taxus. Next base: position 108,582 of record ML104213.1, read on the forward strand.
CCAACTCTTTACCATTCATTGACTGAGGTTCAGGGATAGAAGTTTACATTTTTACTTACTCCTCTGCTCCCAAACAACTGCCCCCTTTAATTTTTTTAAGATTAAAAAATATCTTAATGCATCTATTCCCTACCTAGACTCATCTAGACTGATTAGATAAGTTAGGCAGCCTGAAGGACCTGAGTGAACCTGGGCCTGTGTCACTGATGGTGAGGGTCAGGACCTGGCCCTGACTAGGTAGTGGTGATGTGGGTACACAATAGTTTGTGACTCCAGTGCAATCCAAACCTCTGAAGAGGTAGGGAGACTGTGATCTGGGGTTGTGCTAGCCAGCTGATTCTTCTTTCCCTTATTTAATGATCCTTACCAATAACTAGAAGATTTTTCTAAATACAATTGCTCCTTTTCAATTATTTTAAAATCCATTTGATCTTTATTTCTTTTCTTTATTCTTTCTCTCAAATATTCTTGCATATATTCACACTTTACCCCTTGCATCTCTACTGAAATTCATTGCTTAAGGCTTTCTAACACTAGGGGTAAAAGAAGAAAGATGTTTTGTTGCTATTAAGATAAGCAGCTCAAGGGACGCCTGGGTGGCTCAGTTGGTTAAGCAGCTGCCTTCGGCTCAGGTCATGATCCCAGCGTCCTGGGATCGAGTCCCACATCGGGCTCCTTGCTCGGCAGTGAGCCTGCTTCTCCCTCTGCCTCTGTCTGCCTGTGTTCCCTCGTGTGCTCTCTCTCTATCTGACAAATAAGAATAAATAAATATTAAAAAAAAAAAGATAAGCAGCTCAAAATAAAATAGGAGTGCAAGTGTATTAAAACCTAAGCCCTCAGGGCGCCTGGGTGGCTTAGTGGGTTAAGGTTTCTGCCTTCGGCTTGGGTCATGATCCCAGGGTCCTGCGATCAAGCCCTGCATCGGGCTCTCTGTGGGCGGGGAGCCTGCTCCCCCGCCCCTCTCTGCCTGCCTCTCTGCCTACTTGTGATCTCTGTCTGTCAAATGAATAAATAAAATCTTAAAAAAAAAAAAACAAAAAGCAAAAAACCTAAGCACTCTCAGAAATCTCTTTCTACCATCAATTTAGAGTGAAAATATCAGGAGTGAAATGGAGAACAATAGTTTATTTACTGAGTGATTAAGATGTGGTAGGTTATCTGCACAGATCATCTGAATTCATCCTCACTATGGAACCTGTGAGGTGGTAACTATTATTAGCCTCATGTTTGCAGTGGAGGGGACTATGGTTTAGAGAGTCAGGGATTTGTCAGAGTTATACAGGGAAGGGGGCTGAAGTTAGAATTTAAAACAAGGAGGTCTGATTTTTCAGTACTTTCTCATGGGAAATTTCACACACTTCTTAAAGCATATTTAAAAAGGTTTAAATGTTAAAACCAATAGTCTGAGCATATTTAGCATATTTATCATCTGACCCAGATGACAAATCATGGCAGCTAAGGAAATACTACATCTTGGAAACATGCTTTGCAAGTGTTCAAATTACTTTAAAAAGGTTAAAACATTAGTCTAGAACCCTTGGTTTATTTTCTTTATTTTCTTCTTTTATTTCTTTATTTTCTTCTTAGCTCTAAATTTAAGTCTTTAAAGTTGCTTCACTCTTTTTTTTTTTTTAAGATTTTATTTATTTATTTGACAGAGAAAGACACAGCAAGAGAGGGAACACAAGCAGGGGGAGTGGGAGAGAGAGAAGCAGGCTTCCCGCCAAGCAAGGAGCCCAATGAGGGGCTTGATCCCAGGACCCTGGAATCATGACCTAAGCTGAAGACAGATGCCTAACCACTGAGCCACCCAGGTGCCCCCTTTAAAGTTGCTTCACTTTTAAGGCAAATTGCTTTTTATGCTGAACATTTAGTAAAGAAAGCTACTTTCCCTCTGTCCAGTGTTCCTTTGTTAAAGAAGGCAGAACAGCAAATTCTGGGTCCTGAGAGTGCTTGTAGACCAGATGATCTTTTTGCTGCACAAGTGCTGTGAATTTCATGCCCTACCGTTGAGTCTGAGGCTAATTATTACCTAAACCTTTCTCACCTCTAGATTTTTAAAATCTAAAGCAAAGAGGCACTGTGACCTGCATCCAATTCCACTAAATTGCTGACTTGTCCTAGTGACTTCTTTTAACTTCCTGCTACTGTTCAGAAGGGACAAGAAGTTGGATAAAATGCATGAACTTTCCTGGAAACTTCCAGTGTTTCTACACAGCATTTAATGTTTCTACATGGTGAGAGCGACAAGCAATTCAGAGAGGGGTTTTAAATTGGTTGTCCTTATTACTGAAATGAAAAATCAAAACACTTTAAAGTCTTGATTAAAGTGAGTTTAAAAAAATTTAAGTGAGCTTTCATTGATTTTGTGACTTTAAGAAAATTATCTACTAGGTGGATTATTTTTAAAATAAGCATCCTAAGGAACACAGATTTGAGGTATCAGAAAAGTTTTATATTTCTGACACAATGCCTGGTAGACCCTTTCCCCTTCTCTGCCTGGCAACCCTCCACTCATTTTCTGAAGTCAGCTCAGATACCACCTACTCTGTAAGGCCATCCCTAATTCATTCAGGTAATTTTAGTTGCTCTCTTTGCTCCCACAGATTTCATGACTCTTATAATACCTATTACAAGTCTAGTTTGCATGCCTATGGCCACCTCACTGCACAACTCTATAGAGGGCACTCTTTGTAATTCTGCAACAGGACACCCCTGTTTCCATCAGCTCCAGGCACCTAGGCAGTCCTCTCATCTTTGTACCCCTAAGGCCTGGCGTGAGATTCCTAGAACAAAGTTAGTGTTTAATAAGAAGTTAATGAGCGAGTGGCTGAATTCTCCCTGTATTTATCTATCTTGATCCCTGGACATATTTTTAAAAAATTTAAAAAAGATTTTATTTATTTGACAGAGACAGCCAGAGAGGGAACACAAGCTGGGGGAGTGGGAGAGGGAGAAGCAGGCATCCCGCAGGGCAGGGAGCTTGATACCACCACCCTGGGATACTGACCTGAGCCAAGGCACTTAACTGACCACCCAGGCACCCCATCCCTGGATCTTTATCTTTTCTATCACACACACCTTTTCATTTTCCATATTGTCATTGCACAGTCTTTCTTCCCTTCTTCCCTCTGTTCATTTGCTTGATTCTGTTTGCTTTCTATGCATCACCTAATCTTGGAGGGGGACTCCCCTTGGAGATGAACCTTATCCTTCAACCCTGTCCTAGCACTGGGTTGTCTTTCAAACCTTTGTGATTGTTCAAGCAGCCTATTGTATTTTAATGGCTCCCAGTAGTTGAGGGTGTGCCAAGACCAGTCAAGGTCCCAAAGGGGAGGAGGTTCTCGGTCTACAGGTAGATTCAGACTGATGGGAAGCCAGACTCTCAGGCACTACGCAAATATATATAGTTCTATAGGACTTAAAGTTTTAGTGCCCCAGGCCACAAGAGCCAGGTGATCGAGGGGGCGTGCCCTGGGCAGCAGCGGTAAAGATGGGGCACCAGGCACGTGTAAAAGCTTCCCTCCAGGAGTTCCTGGCATTCTCCCATCCAAGTACTAACCAGGCCCGACCCTGCTTAGCTTCCCAGATCAGACGAGATCGGGGGCGTTCAGGGTGGTATGGCCGTAGACAGTTCCTGGCATTCTGGAGCTGGAAGAGGGAGAGCAGGAAGATGGCGCCCGCCAGCTAGAGCATGGCAGAGCGAGAGCGCAAAGACAGGTCTGTGGTCTCCGTCCAAGGAGAGTGGCCCCTCTGTCAGGCCTCCAGAGGTGTATCAGATCAGATTCCCGCCCCTCAGGCCTAGGCTCCAGGACAAGCAAAAAGGCCTTTTTCGCAGAAACGCTGGGCAGGCCGGCCTGTTGTCTGTGCGGGCCCTGGCGCTGGCAGGTTGCCGGGAACTAGTGCTCCAGTTGCTGTAACAGTCCCGTGGGACCCAGGAACACAAGCCCCCCGGGTCGCCAGAGCCAGGAGGTCACGGGCATCCCCTGGGCCACGGCCGCAAAGACCCGGGCACCAGACGCGTGTAAAAGCTCCCCTTCAGGGCCTCCCGGCGCCCAGGCGCGCGGCGGAGGCAGAGCGAGCAGGTGAAGATGGCGCCCGCCAGTCTCCGGCCGGGGCGAGAGCGAGAGCGGGGACGCGGCCCCACAGGCGTTTCAAAGCCCACGCCCGCCCCTCTGCCCAAGGCTCCGTGACAAGCAAAAGCGAGCCTTTCCCAGGCACAGTCCAGCGTCTTTCCTTTGCTGCCTCCGTGCTGGACCCTGAGGCTGGTAAGTCCAAGGGCGAGAGCCTTTCAAGAGCTTTTTCTCAGATCCTCGGAGCTGGTGGGTCTCATGGAAGCGAGCCCCGTTCAAAGCTACACGATTTGGGGGGCTTATTCCTCAGGTGCAGGTCTTAAAGACCTAGGGGCGACTCAGGTGCCCTTCGAACTCTTCGCTCTCCAGAGGGAAGCCCTGGGTTTTGCGCTTGCTCCCCATTAGGGATAGCAGCACTAAGGATGGGGCGTATGGCAAGAGGTGTTCAGCGTGCAACCTGCTTTGATGTGGCCCAAAGCATACAGGTTGCTCAGTTTCAAGTTGCCTGCCTGCCTGCCTGCCTGCCTTCCTTCCTTCCTTCTGCCATTTTGCCTTTCTTTCTTTGCAAAGGAAATTGTTTCAAATGTAGCTGTCCATTTGGTATGTTTGTGGGAGGACATGAGTTCAGGATCCTCTTAAGGTCTGCCATCTTGAGTGGGAACTCCTTTTTCCCTATTCTCCCTTTCTCACCTCTTTCCAAAAAGAATTTGAGGTGGTTTGCAAATATATACATATGTATAAATACACATGTATTATTCAGCAGTATTAAAAAAAAGAAATGAGGCAATCAGGGAAAGTTTGCACATTTTTTTTCTTTCTTTCTCAGACTTATCTTTACTTGCCTTGAGTAAAGTAAAGGCAAGTATTTACCTTGAACTCAAGGGCTAGGAGGGCAGCGGGAGAGGGAGACAGAGAATCTCAAGCAGACTCCACCCTCAGTGGGGAGACTGGCACTGGGCTTTATCCCACCTTGAGATCATGACCTGAGCTGAAATCAAGAGTCAGCCACTTAACTGAGCCAGCCAGGTACTGTCTCAATTCAATGATTTCAACTGAAAATTCAATGATTTTCAAACTGTGCTCTAAGGATCAATCACTCCAGCTTCGATGGAGATATATGATGACCAGCTTAAACTTGTTTCAGACATTGGATGGGAGTGTGGGTTCCTTGTACTTATTTCAACCAGAGAATCTTTAATTTCATCCCTTTTGTATTTGGGTTTCCTTATGAAAATGGGTTTGAAAACAGATTTTGCTTCTGAAAAAAGGATGACAAACTATAACTCTGCCATTTCACTCCATTTTTACTCATATCTACTTCTCATTGAATGTTCAAATCCTTAGATTAAATATAAGAGCATTTATTACCTAGTTCCGTTTTATTTAGAGATTTTGAAAATCTACTTCCCTTCCCTCTTCACCCAGTATTAAAATATATGCTAGCTTTGTAATTTTTCTGGGTCATCTTTAATACAGGGGTTAAGAAAAAAGATATGCAAGTAAAATCAAGGAATAACTATGAGGCCAACGTTTATTTAAAGAATTCCTAAGAATGGACTTTGGCTCTGTAAGGTGCCTGGAAGTCTTAATGACATAAAATAAGTATCTTGGGAATAAAACTAAACCAAACTCTACATCTGGATCACTGCTAGGTATCAAAGGAAGCTAGCTGAATTGATTTTGAATTGAATTTGTGTTGTCCCAAGGAAGAGGTATTGTTTTTTTTTTTTTTTACCCCCCCCATGCTAAAGAATTGCATCCTCATTGGTTGACAGTTCTGTGCCTCATTTCTGTTTGCCTCAGATAATTGCTTGAGTTGTTGGTACTTTTCAGATATCTTGCTCAGCCCTCAAATACTAGTTGCCCTCCACTTGTTTCCTTTCATCTAATTCTACTGTCTTACAGTCTATATAGTTTCACTAACCTCTTCCTTACATGTAACAAATGATACATGAGCTATATTATCTGTGGGTAAAGTATCCCCCAGAAGGTTCAAGGCAACCGACTTATGAGCACAACTGGAAATTTCATAGCAAGATAACATGAGGTCTGTGAGTGAGAAAAAAAATTCAAGAGGGATATGGATTTATAGCCTGTTTGGGCAACAGGTTATGAATTTTTCAAACTGTAAAAAGTAAGTCTAGAAACTTCTTTCACATTGTGGAATATGTATAGGAGCAAAACCAGCTATAAAAGGGTTCTTTTAGGCTGGGGTGGGAAGGGGGAAAATGTGTGTGTACTGGATTTTGGGGGGAGCAAGATCGAAGATGGTGAAACTTTTGAGAGGATTATTTGGAAAATGACTTGCCTGTTGATCAATTCTTAGGGATGTTGTCATTGAGAAAAAAGCCCAGACAGTGAAATCTGTTAAATTTGTAAATTCAAAGAGCAGCTGTGAAGGGGAAAGAGGGTTCCCAAGGGTCAGAATGCAGGCTGAGGAATGTGGAGAAAAAGTGACCTTTTCATCTGCCTCAGGAAATCAGGAAGGGTAAAATATTAGCGGAAATAGGAGATGTTTGGACAGTCAGGCTGTGTTTAGCTCCTCTGGGCTCTGGTATTTAGGAAAATTTCCTATATTTTCCCCTGGCATCTCCTTTTTTACCTTGTCCCTTTACTGCTTACCTCTGCGGTTTTGGCTCCTGGAACCTGTAGTACTTTGAAGCACAGTGGACATGCCCACCATGCTGTGCTTGTCTTAGGGGGCAGTCTTCACCTATGTGCAGATTTTTCCATTGGGTGATTCACAAATATTCATTTAGCACGTGTATTTGTATACTGTTCACAATACGATATGAAATGGGACAGGCTATGTTGGCACCGTCAGATGATAATCTTTAAATATTTGTTTACACTTATTTAATTGGGATCAAGGAGACATATGATTTTCCTTCTTTTTTTTTTTTAAGATTTTATTTATTTGACAGACAGAGATCACAAGCAGGCAGAAAGGCAGGCAGAGAGAGAGGAGGAAGCAGGCTCCCTGCGGGGCAGAGAGCCCGATGCGGGGCTTGATCCCAGGACCCTGAGATCATGACCTGAGCTGAAGGCAGAGGCTTTAACCCACTGAGCCACCCAGGCGCCTGAGACATATGATTTTCTTTTTTTTTAAGATTTTATTTATTTATTTATTTATTTAATTTATTTATTGGACAGACAGAGGTCACAAGTAGGCAGAGAGGCAGAGATTGAGAGGAGGAAGCAGGCTGTCCACAGAGCAGAGAGCCCGATGCGGGGCTCAATCCCATGACCCTGGGATCATGACCTGAGCCGAAGGCAGAGGCTTTAACCCATTGAGCCACCCAGGCGCCCGACATATGATTTTCTATTCATGAACATTGTGTATCTCTTTCTCTTCAAACTTTCAAACTATGGGACTTACACAAATGTAATAAAACAACATTTAAATATATTGAAATTAACTTTCATTTCACAGTTTTGTGATTCTCATAACTAGATAGTGTTATTATTTTGAGAAAATATTCAACTTAACTTGGAAACACTTACCAAGTTCTTTTTAACATGTTTAAATATTTTGTTCCCTAACTTCTGTGATGTTAAAACATTATCTGTTTTACAGAAACATTTATTCCTTATTTAGCTTTCTTTTATAATTTTTAAGAACAGACATCTTTTTTGGAGATACACTTAATAATTTAAAAATTAGCTAATAAAATAATTTTTTTCTGGTAAATGGGAGCAGTCATAAATAATTTGTTTTCAGAATTTCAGCTGTGACAGTTTGTATGGTAATCAGAATTACAAGATGGCTCCTTTGACATCTAACTTCTTGGAATTATCCTAGTGCTTATATTACTTTACAGGGTGAAAGAGATTTTGCACATGTAATTAAAGTTACTAACCAGTAGACTATAGAATCAGTTGATTATCAGTGTGGGCCCATCTAGCCTATTACCATTTTTTTTTTATATTTATTTATTTGTTAGAGAGAGAGAGCAAGCACAGGCGGACAGAGTGGCAGGTAGAGGCAGAGGGAGATGGAGAAGCAGGCTCCCTGCCGAGCAAGGAGCCCGATGTGGGACTCGATCCCAGGACGCTGGGATCATGACCTGAGCCGAAGGCAGCTGCTTAACCAACTGAGCCACCCAGGTGTCCCGCCTATTACCATTTAATAAGAGTTTTCTCCAGCTGGTAGCAGAAAAGAAAGTCAAAATTGGGAACAGAAGAAGGATTTGACATGCCATTGTTGACTTTGAAGTTGGAAGAGGTCACCTGCAAGGATCAGAGATCAATATTCAGTTACTGCGAGAGACCCTCAGCTGATAGCAAGGAAGCAGAGACCTCAGTCCTATAACCATAAAGCACTGAATTCTACTAACAACACGAATGAACCTATAAGTGGATTCTTCCCCAGAACCCAACCTTGACTTCAGCCTTGTGAGACCTTATGTGAAAAAACCAATCAAGAGGCACCTGGGTGGCTCAGTTGGTTAAGTGTCTGCCTTCAGTTCAGGTCATGATCCTAGGATCCTGGGATTGAGCCCGGTGTCAGGCTCCCTCCTCGGCAGGGAGCCAGCTTCTCCCTTTCCCTGCCCATGTGCTCTCTCTCACTATCTCTATCTGTCTCTCTCAAATAAATAATAAATAAAATCTTAAATTAAATATCCTGAATTGCCAAGAAAATGTTGAAAAAGAAAAACAAAACTGGGGGCATCACGTTGCCTGATTTCAAGCTATATTACAAAGTTGGGATCACCAAGACAGCATGGTACTGGCACAAAAACAGACACATGGACCAATGGAACAGAATAGAGAGCCCAGATATGGACCCTCAACTCTATGGTCAAATAAGCTTTGACAAAGCAGGAAAAAATATCCAAGGGGAAAAAAAAACCTGTCTCTTCAAATGGTGCTGGGAAAATTGGACAGCTATATACAGAAAAATGAAACTTGACCATTCTCTTATACCTAACACAAAGATAAACTCAAAATGGATGAAAGACCTCAAGAGACAAGAATCCATCAAAATCCTAGAGGAGAGCATAGGCAGTACCTTCTTTGACATCAGTCACAGCAATTTCTTTCAAGGCACATCTCCAAAGGCAAGGGATACAATAGTGAAAATGAACTTTGGGACTTCATCAAAATAAAGAACTTCTCTACAACAAAGGAAACAGTCAGCAAAGCAAAGAGACAACCCATGGAATGGGAAAATATATTGGTAAATGATACTATGGAAAAAGGGCTGATATCAAGATCTGTAAAGAATTTCCCAAACTCAACACTCAAAACACTAATAACCAGCCAAAAAATGGGAAGAAGACATGAATAGACACTTCTCAAGGAAGACATATGAATGGCTAACAGACACTGAAAAAATGTTCATCATCATTAGCTATCAGGGAAATTCAAATCAAAACCACATTGAGATACCACCTTATAACAGTTAGAATGGCAAAAATTGACAAGACAAGAAACAACAAATGTTGGAGAGGTTGTGGATAAAGGGGAACCTTCTTACACTGTTGGTGGAGAAGCAAGTTGGTGCAGCCACTTTGGAAAACTGAGGAAGTTCCTCAAAAAATTAAAAATAGAGCTACCCTATGACCTAGCAAATGCACTACTGGGTGTTTACCCCAAAGATACAGATGTAGTGAAAAGAAGGGCCATATGCACCCCAGTGTTCATAGCAGCAATGGCCACAGTCACCAAACCGTGGAAGGATCCAAGATGCCCTTTAACAGATGAATGGATAAAGAAGATGTGGTCCATATATACAATGGAATATTGCTCAGCCATCAGAAAAGATGAATACCCAACTTTTGTCTCAACATGGGTGGACTGGAGGAGATTATGCTGAGTGAAATAAGTCAAGCAGAGAATGTCAATTATCATGATTTCACTTATTTATGGAACATAAGGAATAACATGAAAGACATTAGGAGAAGGAAAGGAAAAATGAAGGAGGGGAAATCGGAGAGGGAGATGAACTATGAGAGGCTATGGAGCCTGGGACACAAGCTGAGGATTTTAGAGGGGAGGGGGTGGGGGTATGGGTTAGGTTGGTGTTGGATATTAAGGAGGGCACGTACTGCATGGAGTACTGGGTGTTATATGCAAACAGTGAATCATGAAACACTACATCAAAAACTAATGATGTACTGTATGGTGACTAACATATAAAAAAATAAAAATAGAAACAACTCTAAGCCAAAAATTAAGTGAATAAATAAATAGAGTGTATCTCAAAAAAAAAAAAAAAAACTTAAACAAGAAATCTATTAAAAAAAAAAGAACCAATCAAGACTTCTGACCTACACAATTGTGAGATAATAGAGGGGTGATAAATTTAATCTGATAAATATGTGTTATGCAGCAGTAGAAAACTAATATAGCTTGTTTTTGGAGTTTAGGTGCAGCCTATAGTTGTAGCATGCAGTTTGCAAATGGCATGAGAAAAGTTTGGAGGAGGTTGCATTTATTTTTAATTTTTAAAATTTCCACTTGAGGCTCCTGCCAACTTTGTTGGGACCAGTACAGTGACAGACAGTTGGTTGACTATGCAAATCATTACCTGCTCTTCTTCTTTGCTAACAGGACCCCCATTTTTTTTTTTTTCTTAGAGATCCTTTGACTTCATTGAAGGTAGGCCTAACCAAGGGTCTATGGGTAAGCAGGCTTATGATCTAATTCTGGCCAATGTAATTTAAGTAGAAGACTCTTGGAGGGCTTTGGGGAGGATTTTACTTCTTGATATAAGAGGCAGAAGCTGAGAAGTGTGCGCTCTGCCTGACACTGCTATTGGCTGCCTGCCGTTGAATGTGCTATGATGATATGCTGCAGTTAGGGCAAAAGGATCACAGAGATGCTGATTCAGGGCCTTGACACCTTTGAAGCAATGCCACTACTCACTTATATCTGGATTTCTTATGTGAGAAAAATATTTTGTAAGTTTAAGCTGTAGTTAGAGGAATTTTTATGATTTTCAAAAAAAATCTTTTACAACTAATACAGAATTTGGGTCATGAAAGTGGAATGCTGCAAGTAACACCCTTTAAGAGATAGGTTGGAGTGGGCATTGAGGACCCAGCTGTCTTAAACTGGAAACTTTCGACGTGGCAAAACATTTAAGTAACCAGTTGCCCGATATATCTTAGAATGCAGACCACATGTTGACAGAGGTTGTAGTGGCATGGGAAATGGAAGGAAAAATTCAGGATGTTTATGTGTATTGGCTTTTTTTAGTGGCTGTTAACAAAGAAGCCCTATTTGGAGAGGCAAACTTAAGTTAGATAGCTAATCTCTGAGCAGAAAGGAAGAGTTTTGCTAAGAAAGGTATTCATTGTGATCTCCATTCTATGTGACCAGAGTTTTGTAGTTTATACTCTTGCAGGGTCGGAGAAGCTTTCTTAGCTGTCATTGGTACTCCAAGTTAAAACAAGTGGAGATGAGAAAGTGGCATCCTTAAGACTGATAAAACTGGAGCTTCTTACCACAAATACCTGATTATGTGTGTGAAATGCCAAAGGATTTGGGAGAGCACAGGATCTAGCAGCAGGAAGATAAAAATTCTTAGCCTCAAAGACTATGTCTAGACAAAATCTTTAGCTGTGGTTTCTAGTACAAGGAATTGACTAGAAGCAAATAGACTGAATCTATCAAGTTTTTGAAAGGAACTTTATTGTTAAAATTAATGCAAGCGTCATCATCAATGCATATAATTGAGACTCGAAGGCAATCCCTATGTGTCTGAACTTGTAGTAACATGCAGGCACTGCCAAAATTAGAGAACTTTCTCTTTTTTTTAAATTTTTTTTAATTTTTATTTATTTGTTATAGAGAGAGAGAGAGCAAGCACAGGCAGACAGAGAGGCAGGCAGAGGCAGAGGCAGAGGGAGAAGCAGGCTCCCTGCCGAGCAAGGAGCCCGATGTGGGACTCGATCCCAGGACGCTGGGATCATGACCTGAGCCGAAGGCAGCCGCTTAACCAACTGAGCCACCCAGGCGTCCCGAGAACTTTCTCTTGAATGCCCATCTCAGGTATAGGCATTGAAAATATGATTAAAGAATATCACTAGCAGGAGAACCAGAGGCTATGGAAGTAAAAATAGAGAAGTTTTCACAAATAGAACTAGGAACTGTCAGATTGACTAAACAGGGAAATTTCTCCATTGAGAGGACAGGCATTTTCCACTATTCCTTTCTAAAAGAATAAAGTTTATGCTAGTTTTAACTATTAGTCTTTTCCCACCACTGTGTATTAGATGTGTTTGAGGCAGATAACTTGTTCTTTAGAGAAAATTTCCAGGCTATGAGAATATCTATCCGTACCAAAAGAAGTAGATGGCACGTCATAGTTTTAGGGCCTTTTTGAAAAGGCAGTTTATTATACTACAGGATTAGGATATTGGGAAAGGAGTGTTATCAACCAGTTGGAATACGGCTCAGTCTGGTGCTAGGTGGTAAAAATCCAGCTCACCTAATGTATCTTCTCAGAAAGAGCCCCATCTGTGTCTACATAGTTTAATTATTTGTCCTCAGTAATGCTTGAACAGGTTCTTTGGCCTCTTTTTATGCAGCTATAAGAACTAAAATTCTTTTCTCTAATGAATCAGATATCTTTTATCAAACTATGAAATATAGGTAACAAATTGCAAACAGAGTAAGGGGTGGCCATAATCTGGTCTTGTATTTCCTACTAATCCTTTTAAATTCAGGGATTCACTCATTTATTCTTTTGTTCATTTATTTATTCACTCATCAAATAATTTTAAAGAACTGAGTATGAGCCAGAACTTACTCTATGCCAGGGGATACTAAAGTGAATTAGAGTCTCTGTTGAGGATTATATTCTACTTGGGGAAATTGGTAATCAACAAATAGTTATTTAATGCACTGGGTGGTGCTAATTGTTAAGAAAATAAGGCAAAGAAAGATGATAAAAAGTGATGGGAGCTGGAGGGCCGTGCTATTTTGTAAGTGTCACCAGGAAAGTCTGCTCTGTGAAGGCAATATTTTGGCAGAGACCTGAAGAAAGTAAGAAGAGTCATGGTGACATTTAGGGAAAGAGCATTTTAGACAGAACAAATAGCCAGTGCAAGAGTCCTGTGGCAGGAATGTGTTGAGTGTGATCCAGGAATAACAAATGGCTATAGTGGCACGAATGAAGAAAGGGATGGAAATGTTGAAGATGAGTCCAAGAGTAGTAGGACCTGACTTGCCAGGCCAATTATAAGGGCCTTGTATTTAGCTCTAGGATTTAAGGGTATATCCAAGATTTGTAGGGTTTGAAATTTCACAGCCCTATGGGCCTGCCATACATAAAAGAATACAACATTAGGTACAAACCTAAATACTGATTTGGAATGGAAATAAAAGTCACAAGAAATGATCAGTTTTAAAGCAGTGATAAATACCAATGTAGGGGATCAGATTATGCTATCTCTAAATATGCTACTTTGGCATGATTATTTTGAGCTGAAAACAGTGAGGAATAGCAGAGGCAAAAAAAAATCTCTTTGCCTTCCCAGCTCTCATAACCAGGAAAGGGAAATCATACCAGGAAGGGTAAAACCTTTAATCACTAGAGACTTCTATCAGCCGAAAGATAGAAATCTACCTAACAAATGTCAGGACAGCCCTTCTCTTTCCCCCATAAGTTTTACCTTCCCAAAGTTTACTATTCCTAACTGCCAAAATTCTTTTTCCTTTATCTTGTCATTTCTCTTCAAATTTATTATTCTTTGTTAAGATGCTGTGTAAAACCCAGGTTCTAGCCACCCCTTTGAGTTAGTCATCACTGAGTTAAGAATTACCTCCACTGGCATTTTTCAAAGAGCTGGAACAAACAATCCTAAAATTTGTATAGAACCAGAAGAGTCCCTGAATTGCTAAGGAAATGTTGAAAAAGAAAAACAAAACTGGGGGCATCACGTTGCCTGATTTCAAGCTTTACTACTAAAGCTGTGATCACCAAGACAGCATGGTACTGGCATGTCTATTATTTGACAGCATGGTACATGACAGTCTATTATTTGACTCTATGGTCAAATAATCTTTGACAAAGCAGGAAAAAATATACAGTGGAAAAAAGACGGTCTCTTCAACAAATGGTGCTGGGAAAATTGGACAGCTATGTGTAGAAGAAGAAACCGGACCATTCTCTTACACCATACACAAAGATAAACTCAAAATGGATGAAAGACCTCAACGTGAGGCAGGAATCTATCAAAATCCTAGAGGAGAACATAGGCAGTAACCTCTTCAACATTGGCCACAGCAATTTCTTTCAAGATATGTCTCCAAAGGCAAAGGAAACAAAAGTAAAAATGAACTTTTGGGATTTCATCAAGATCAAAAGCTTCTGCATAGCAAAGGAAACAGTCAACAAAACACGAAATGGAAGAAGATACTCGCAAATGACAGTACAAAGGGCTGATATCCAAGATCTATAAAGAACTCATTAAACACAACACACATAAAACAGATAATGATGTCAAAAAATGGGCAGAAGATACGAACAGACACTTGTCCAAAGAAGACATACAAATAGCTAACAGACACATGAAAAAATGTTCATCATCATTAGCCATCAGGGAGATTCAAATCAAAACCACATTGAGATACCACCTTACACCAGTTAGAATGGCCAAAATCAGTAAGACAGTAAACAACAAGTGTTGGAGAGGATGTGGAGAAAGGGGAATGCTCTTACACTGTTGATGGGAATGCAAATTGGTACAGCCACTTTGGAAAACAGTATGGAGATTCCTCAAGAAATTAAAAATAGAGCTACCCTATGACCCTGCAATTGCCCTACTGGGTATTTACCCCAAAGATACAGATGTAGTGAAAAGAAGGACCATATGCACCCCAATGTTCATAGCAGCAGTAGCCTCAGTCACCAAACTGTGGAAAGAACCAAGATGCCCTTCAACGGATGAGTGGATAAGGAAGATATGGTCCATAAAAACTATGGAGTATTATGCCTCCATCAGAAAGGATGAATACCCAACTTTTATATCAACATGGATGGGGCTGGAGGAGATTATGCTGAGTGAAATAAGTCAAGCAGAGAGAGTCAATTATCATATGGTTTAACTTACTTGTGGAGCATAAGGAATAACACGAAAGACATTGGGAGATGGAGAAGTGAGTTGGGGGAAATCGGAGGGGGAGACAAAACATGAGAGGCTGTGGACTGAGAAAGAAACTGAGGTTTTTTGCGGTGGTGTGGTGAGCCTGGTGGTGGCTATTATGGAGGACATGTATTGCATGGAGCACTGGGTGTGGTGCCTAAACAATGAATTTTGGAACACTGAAAAAAAAAAAA
>RCUC01140682.1:0-89641 GCA_003697995.1 Taxidea taxus jeffersonii
GGATGGGAGTGGGAAAAAAGCAAGACACATCTGTGAACTGTCGCCCCGATTTCGTTGAAGAGTGGATGGGGTTGTATCATCATGGTGATGGCCGTCACTGTCGCTGTGGTCCAGGACAGGTAGTACTGCCACCGCCACACACAACGCCTTGCTCTCGATGCCTTCCATGTCGGACCTTTTGTTGCGAGAGTGTTTGGCATCATAGGAAGTTTGCCATGTACTAGGTTAGTCTTGGAGAGGGACCTGAAGCTCAGTGTCTCAAAGATCTGCCCAAGGCTACACAGCAAATCACTGGCAGCATCCAGACTTGGATGCAGATGTTCCCAGCAGCAGGTCTAGTTTACAGGGATAGACAGTCAAAACCAGCAAGAGGTTGCTGATTTGGAGATTTTACTAGCGACTCTGAGGCTTTGATTAGAGAAGAACAGTATCACCAGTCTTTATGCTTTCAACAGTGTCTGTAATGTAATTAAGAAACAGCTTGGCCTAAATGTATCTTTATTTTTTAAATGAAGTTAAACTCTCTTCAACCTTAACAACCTAAATGAAGTTTTTGTTCTTTATTTCTTCTCAGTAGCAGTAATCAGAATGATAATTTTATATATTTAAAGTATGGCTTTAAATGAATTCGTGTTCCTTTGATGACAAATCATTTAGGATTAGGACTTGATCTTAGTGATTCCCATTTGGGATACAAAGAGTGAGAGAATACAGAGGGATAGATGCAACCAACCCTACGGAGTTGACCTCTACTTTTGCTTGGTCAATAAAGTATCCAAGAAAATTAAGTAGCATGTATACTGTGTTTAAGAACAAAATGTGGCAGAAACCACATTCAGAAAAAGGATTATTTCTTCCACAGGTTTACTTTTTTCCCCTTCCCATTGATTCCCAGTGATCTTTTCTGTTTTTCTTTTTTAAAGATTTTATTTATTTATTTGACAGAGAGAGAGATCACAAGTAGGCAGAGAGGCAGGTAGAGAGAGAGGGAGAAGCAGGCTCCCTGCTGAGCAGAGAGCCCAAGGTGAGGCTGGATCCCAGGACCCTGAGATCATGACCTGAGCTGAAGGCAGAGGCTTAACCCACTGAGCTACCCAGGATTCCTGACCTTTTCTATTTTTATTGTTTCATTCAGCCATCAGACTTTACTCTTGCCCATAGGCCTTAAGTTCACTTAATTTTTTAAGTGAAAGGAGGATGCCCACGTTTGTGTTGGCCTTGTTTATTTGATATGAACACTAGATGGTGATATTGCTGCATTCTAGCTTTAAGATGAGCTAAGGAAACAGCTTTACATCTTTAATAGTCTTTCATGTTTAGAGAAAGCTGTTTGTTAAATGAACACATTGGTCTATTTGGACAAAAATACAATTGCCTGAGGATGTTTAATGATATATACGTGTATGTATGCATACATGTGTACACGTTCATGAAAATGTAAATAAGATTGGAAAATAATTGTGTTGCATGATTATTTTCTACCTGGAAATAAAATGTTTTCTGTTGGCTGTTGTGCGTCTTTAATGAGAAGATAATGTGTTATTTTTCTAATCATTTATTCCATATGCAACTGTTTTAAGGGTTTATTTCATAGTAATATGCCGTTCTTTTAGTTTGACTTACCAGTTATATAATTATTTATTACTTTTTATATATAACAAATTGGTCAGATGTGGTAGTTATGTTCACAGTTTACTTGAAGTGGAATTTTATTTCCACTGCATTTTATTCAAGTCCATTTAAATCTATTCTGTAATAAAATTATAAAAATAGTAGCTTAAGAAATCTTTGAAGTTAAAATTCCAAGTGGGAATAATAATCAAATTCATAATAGTATTAGTAACAGTATTGTATTATAGTTGGTATTCTTCTGAATTTATTCTTTATTAAATTTTAGATACGGGGCACCTGGGTGGCTCAGTGGATTAAAGCCTCTGCCTTCGGCTCAGGTCATGATCCCAGGGTCTTGGGATGGAGCCCACATTGGGCTCTCTGGTCAGTGGGGAGCCTTCTTCCTCCTCTCTCTGTCTGCCTCTCTGCCTACTTGTGATCTCTCTCTGTCAAATAAGTAAATAAAACCTTAAAAAAATTTTTAGGTACAATTCTATTCATTAATGTTTTTAGTCTTTTAAATAGGTAAAAGAATATTAGTACATTTAACTTTTTATGTTAGATTAATGCTTAGATTTTTCAGATTGAAATATGGTTTTTAAATTTTTCTGAGACTTTTAAGATAAGTTTAAGATAATGTCATCGTGTTGTCAAGATCATGGATTATTTTAAAAATTGTTACATAAAACAAATGTAGGTCTTATATATGTGTATGAACTTTGTGAATGGCAAAGCATTAGTTCTGGTGTTTTCATTCTTTTTTTCCTGTCAGTGTGGCTAGAATGGGTAAACTATACCATTTACATGCAGGAAGGAGTAAAGTTTAGTGGTATTACTTTCAAATTTTAATTTGATCAGATATGTTATTGAAGACCATTTATCATCTTTAAAAGAAATACTGCTGAGGGGCACCTGGGTGGCTCAGTGGGTTAAAGCCTCTGGCTTCGGCTCGGGTCGTGATCCTGGGGGTCCTGGGCATCCAGCTCTCTGCTTGGCGGGGAGCCTGCTTCCCCCCACCCCCATCTCTCTGCTTGCTTCTCTGCCTACTTGTGGTCTCTGTCTGTCAAGTAAATAAATAAAATCTTAAAAAAAAAAAAAGAAATACTGCTGAATTGTCCTTTTTCTTTTTTTTTTTTGGAGGTATATTAAAACCAGGTTATGCTTTTTCGTTTTCCTTGAAGAAAAATGATAATTTGTTTGGAAATTTTTACACGATCTATTTCATCCTTTTGATATTTCAGTATCTTCTATTACTCATCCTTGTTGACTTCCTCCATAGTCTTATATTTAGGTGAACATAGTAGGAACAGTTAAGATTATAATCATGTATATCACTTATTTTAAAATATTAAGCCATAGTGTCTTCTCTTTTCTTAGAGGATAAACTTGCTGAAGAATTTATTTCTAAAATTACTAATAGTGGTTTTTTTTTTTTTCTTAAGATTTAATTTATTTATTTGAGAGAGAGACAGCAAGAGAGGGAACATAAGCATGGGGAGTGGGAGAGGGAGAAGCAGGCTTCCCGCTGAGCAGGGAACCCTACGTGGGGCTCGATGACCTAGCTGAGGGCAGCTGCTTAACAACTGAGCCACCCAGATGTCCCGATAGTGGTTTCTAAAGTGACTTTTAAAGGGAAAATTATCTTTAAAAAATTAAGGAGATTTAAGTACACATATATTACATATTAACATTGATCCTATTTGATCAGTTAGCATTTTGAAGAATTATTTTTGAAGATAGTTCACTGTAATTGTACACTTCAGAAGTTTGAAAATAGTGTGTGATGTATCCTGTATTATAAGAGTTCACTCTAAATTAATACCAAGAAGTAGCTGAAAAATAAGAAAAGGAGCATACATTGTTCCTTTAAAAAATAGTTCTATGTACCATTTAGACAAGTTGAATTTTTCCAGTAATTAATATCTAATTTCTGAAGGGCTTTTTATTTAGATGTGTATAATTTAATAAGGAAAAATTAAAGTGTTCTTATAAATTTTCATTTTTAAGACTGTAATTTTTTTGAGCAAAGTATAACTGTACATTATCCATATCCATTTCTACTTTCTCTACTTGTGAACTCACATCATGATACCGTATACATAATGGAATGAATATATTTGAACTATATTTGTTACATCAGTTTAATTTTTTGGTCATGAATCAACTTGATCTTTCACCATAAAAGTTGCATTAATTATAGTAGCATTTAGATAACCTTAAGCTTTCTGCTCATTTAGTTGTTGGTTTTATAAGATATATAGGATATACTTAAACTAATAATTGTGATATTTTCCAAATCATCATCAGTCAAAATGCAGCATTGTGATTTAGTTATTTCATCTGTGAGAGGTTTTTTGTTTGTTTTTTTTTTAAGATTCTATTTATTTATTTGACAGACAGAGATCACAAGTAGGCAGAGAGGCTGGCAGAGAGAGAGTTGGGGGAAGCAGGCAGAGAGAGGAGGAAGCAGGTTCCCTGCTGAGCAGAGAGCCCAATGTGGGGCTTGATCCCGGCCCTGGGATCATGACCTGAGCCAAAGGCAGAGGCTTTAACCCACTGAGCCACCCAGGCACCCCCATCTGTGAGAGCTTTTTGAAGTAGAAGCTTTATGTCTAATTTACCATTGCTGGAAGATGTTTTTGTTACATTTATTAGGGCTGCTAACCTTTTATCCAACCAAAAACAGATTTTTGGCATTTTTCTTCTAATATAGGTAGCTGTTCACTAAATTTATATAATTTTCTGGTCTTTTTACAGTATAGAAGGGATTTTGTTAATATTATTTAACTTGAAAAGTTTAAAAAGAAAAATTTTAATCTAACCTACTTTAATTCATACTTCAAATTCAGAGTTAGTGTTTATCTTCTTTCCCTGGCTGGAATTAATTTTTTTTTCTCTGCTTAAGATTTCATGTAACAGATTCTTATTGAGGCCTGCTATGTTGCAGCACTGTGTTAGATAAAGAGTATGAATATGAAGAGGGTGCTGTTTCTCCCCTCAGGACTTCCGAGTCAGTCTGTGGCTTCCACTCCCCTTCTTTTGGTCTTGGTGCAGCTGCCAGCTTCTAGGTTGTACTAGGGTTAATGGCCTATGTGTGTATTTAGTGAGAAGACAGACATGCTGAATGAGGGAATTGATACTTAAATACTTAAAGGGAAAATTAATATTAAAATATTTAAGGTGAATAGATAAAAATAGAATTTTTCACTTCAGTAGTCCCTGTTCTTTGATAATATAGGTATTTGAATTGTCTTCCTCCAAGTAAAATGAACAAACCTGTTGAATCTTTCCTTCTGACATGCCTTGAACTTAGTGTTTATGGACCATGATTGTTTAATAACTGTGTCATAACTAAGTTTTGCTAATGCCCACTTAGATTTAGTTATAACTAAATTAGATTGTTCAGTCTGTTGGTATCGAACAATCTCAGTTAAGCCTTGAAACTTGTTAAGTTATGGACAAATAAGCAGTGTATTATATTTGGCTTATTATAAACTAAGTGGGTCTTAAAAAGTTACATGGGTGTATTTCAAATACTTTATGATTAAAAGTTGCCCTAGGGCGCCTGGGTGGCTCAGTTGTTAAGCGTCTACTTTTGGCTCAGATCAGGAGCATGGTCCTGGGATCAAGCCCCCGTATCTGGTTCTCTGCTCAGTGGGAAGTCTGCTTCTCCCTTTGTCTCTGCCTGCTGTTCCCCCTGCTTGTGCTCTCTCTCTCTTTGTCGAATAAATAAATAACATTTTTTTAAGTAAAAAAAAAAGTTACCCTATTATGTTACTCTTTTATTTACAGTATTTCAAACTACTTTTGTAAATTTTTAACCAAAGCTACTTTAACCAAATAAGCTGATTTTATGGACTTTACTTACAAACCTCTTTACCTTAAAAAATTAGTTTATTGCATAATATTACAGTGGTTTGATTTATGTTTTTACAGAAGAAGTAATAACAGTTATCAAATGCTAGTCATATAACATCAGAAATCATAGTTGATGAAATATTATCCCATGCATGTACTGATTAGGTGAGAATTTGAAACTTGTAAAGGGTAACATCCTAAAATCTAGCAATAATATATTCATATGAAGTGACTGAAATTGTGGTAATTTTCTTTATGTTAAGGTTGGCAAACAGCAGTTTTCCCGAAAACAAATTCCCTGCATACTAGAGTATTAGAAAATAAAAAGCTATTCTTACTGTGATTTCTTCATGCTTCATTTGGCTTGTGCCAGCATTCCAATATTCTCTGTATTATTCAACTTAAATACTTGATGCTATTAAGGTAAATTATATAAATCACAGAAGATATCTTGAATGCTGACATTTTCTAATAATCTTAGTATTTTTAACCACAGCTGAGACTGTGGGCCATCTCATTGCAAACATGGTAAAAGAGGCTTACTTAATGCCTACTTCACTGATGAATAGGTCGGCAGGGCGCTGTTTGACAGAGGCAGACCCTTCTCTAGCAGTGAAGGGCCCGACCGCCATGGTGCTCAGTCTCCACTGGTGCAGTAAATTAGATTCTCAAATCCACTCCTACCCCTGATGTGGGTGTATTACTCTTCTGCCATCAGACACTCTGTAGTTTGTGCCTATTCCCAGAGATTTAAAAACAAAACAAAACAAAAAACTTTGGGGATATTTCATATTTGAAAAGAGTAAAGTTACTTTGGTGGTAAGGAATGCTAATATTAATTATTACCAAGGATGAAAAAAAGGCACAGTATATTTTACTCTATTGCCCGGGGGTGAAAGTTGAATTTCTTGTCATCATTGGTAAAAGAACAGTGTTTACCCCTACTCAGTTCTTCTCTTTCCTAAATTTGGTATTAAATTTCATCAGTGTAGCCACTTTGCCTTTTTGGATATTTTAGCCCAGGATAGGTGTTTTTACTGAACTCTAGAAAAATGGAACCATTGCTTCAGGGTGACACTTAAAAACTGCCCAGGGGATAAAAAATATTGCATAAATTATGTTTTCTACTTCTGAGTAAAATAATACATTAGTACCTTATTTTTTAGGCAGTATTTTATAGCCACCTTTCTCAAAGCTTAGTAGTGCTTCTAATAAATATTCCAAATGTATACCCTTTGTTCACATTTTGGGGGGAAATGTATTCAACACCAATACTTTTTCTTTTTTTTTTGACTTGGCAGATTTTTTTTTTCTGAAAGCACAAAAGAACATAATTGGGGTGTGTGCTTACATGTGCGTATTTAAGAATACCTGTACTATTAACATGGTGACTATATAGGCAAATGCATACCTTAGTTAGAGCTGTATGACTTGTTTGTTTTCCTGAGGAAAGGAGTTTTAATAAGAACAACTTAGGGGCGCCTGGGTGGCTCAGTGGGTTTAATAAGCCTCTGCCTTCAGCTCAGGTCATGATCCCAGGGTTTTGGGATCGAGCCCCACATCAGGCTTAGGAGATAATGATTTGGAAAAATCTATGTTAAGGAAATGTGTGTTATACTTTAGAATACTTTCAATAAAAAGATGGTTAGAAGAAATGTTGATGCTTAAAGGGATTTCCAAAGAGAAATTGTCTTGATTTCTTGTCAGCTTGCAACTAATTGGAGTCCTTTGGAGGACATTGGCCTCACCTGCCCATACAAAGACATATTTCATTTCTCATAGTGAAAACTTGGGGTTCTCAGTGCCAAGTTATCTGTAGAATCTAATTGCTCCCTCACCTTGGACACCTTAAATGTGGTAGAGTTCAATTCTTAGAATCAAAAATAATCATGCCTTGTTAGGAATCAGAAAGGGAAATAAGTGTACACACAACTGTCTTATCTCCTCCCTTAACTTCAGATGCTGTGTGCCTGCTGATGTCTTTTTTTTTTTTTAAGATTTTTAAAATTTATTTATTTGACAGAGATCACAAGTAGGCAGAGAGGCAGGCAGAGAGAGGGGAAAGCAGGCTCCCCACTGAGCAGAGAGCCCGATGCTATGCGGGGGGCTCAATTCCAGAACCCTGGGATCATGACCTTAGCCGAAGGCAGAGGCTTTAACCCACTGAGCCACCCAGGCGCCCCTGATGTCTTTTGAATCCTATATTTCTAGCCATTATCCTCTCTAGTTCTGGACCAAAATTGCCAACTGAACAATCATACCTGAACGTGTCACATCCATCCTACACTGATCTGTCCAAACCAAAAATTAGTCCCTAACCCTTTTTTTCTGTTTTTCAGCCTTACCTTGATTTCAGAACTAATCATTTATTTATTCATCCTTTAACAAAGCACATGCTTTGTGGCATGCATGATGTTAGGTGCTGGAGAAACAAAAATAATACAGGTTTTTTTAGTTCAATGGAGAAATCATCTCTGAACACTTTTGTTTCCCTGTAGTTGGTCACCAAGTCCAGTCTGTTTTTCCTCCTAAGTACAAATGTCTCTTGGACTTACTCCTTTCTTCCCACCCACCCTGCGTTACCTTTAATACATAGCTTCATTATTTCTTAGATGAATGTACCAGCATTATGACTGGTCTCCCTGTCACCCTGTACTTCTGAATTTATCTTCCATGTAGTCATCAGTATACATCTTAAAAAATAAATTTGATCTTGTTTTTCTGCCTTCACTTTTTAAAATGAGCTGTATTATCTGTAATATCAGTTCTCCATTCCATAACATTTCCTGTAACATTCTTCTGCCACTTTGTTTATTCACCCTCTACACTATTCACAATCAACTGTTTCGTCTCTGAAAACACACCAGTTTTTCTTTTGTATTGTTATATGTGTTGTCTCCCTACCACTGTTGTGCTCTCTTTTATGCTTCATGCTCTGCACTCCCAAATGCCATTTCTCAAAGACTCCACATTTTGCCTTCCTCCCTGTTACTCATTCTGTTCTCTGTAATCAGATAGTTGAGTCTGTACATATCGTTAGCATCCATCCCTCTCATATTGTGTCATGACCATTTTATCATGTGTTTGTCTTCTCTGATACATTGAATTCTTTGAGGCCACAAAGACCCTTGTCTTTTCATTTTTGTGTCTCTCACACAGTGCCTTCAACATCAGATTCACTCATTGAATGAATGGTTTCCCGTTCTCCTCAGCTTGCAGTTATAGTCTCTAGATATGAACGATTTGCAGTCATTTGTTTGCTAAGTTCCAGAGATTAGAGGCGCTCTCTTTAGTTCTCTATTGTAAAAACATACGTGCCAGTTTTTGTTTATCTGACCATAAGTGAAGACTAATAGTCTACTCCCCACTTTTTTTTTTTTTTGGAAATAAAAATTCCAAAGGTGAATTCCAAGAGGTGATGATTTTAAGTTGAGCGTCTTTGACAGCATTTGCCTGTCCCTTCTACTGCCACACTCATCAGTTCTACTTTGTGTGTGTAAAACTGACAGTTGAACTCTCTTGATGTCTGCCACGTGCTCATGAACGATCACGTCATCTGAAATCAAATCAAATGTGGTGCTTGTTGGGTTGTATGAACCTCATGCATTAACATATCATGTGTTAAGTTCTTTTATTTAAATAATTTAATGGGTTTCAGGTTGTAAATCTCCTCCAGGACAAACAGGACAGGCTATTTCACAAATCAATTGACATAGATACCAACCTATGAAAGTATAAAAATAATGAGCATGTTAAAAATTAATTACAGTTGTAAATTGATTTCCTTTTGTTGGCAGAAAGAACACAGTTTATTAGCCCAGGAGCAGGTTCACACTGTTTTAACATCAAGCACTTCCAGCTGAAGCTTGTTAGTGACTGCCTCTCAGATTAAGAAAAAAAATCCTCACTGTGGTACATGAACTCCCCTTGTTAAGACATAAATAATCAGCTCATCCCCTACATGGATGAGAACAAAGAACATAATAGTACACAGAGCAAAGATTAACTAAGTAAATACTGCACAACCTCATTTAACATGTAAATTCAAAAATACCCAAGTATGTGGAAGTTTTCACTTGTAATTTTTCTTTGTGAATGCCTCCCTCGTGACCTAGAAGCTAGTCAGAGAGAAAAAATAGATACTTCGGCATTTGACTTTAGGCAGATTGATTATTTTAAGATAAAGTAAAATAAAATTATTTAATTATGGTCAATATTGCTGGCAGCACATGAAAGCTAGGGAAATACTGTTTTCTTTTGATATCAGGATGCTTCAGATTCTTAGGTGTTTTATTTTTAAACCAAGGACTAAAACCCAGAAATTTTATTTTGAGGAAAAACACCAATGGCAACATATGACTCAAGCTTAACACTAATATTAAATGGTTCCCATAACTCTTTTCCCCACTTCTCAAGTTTTGTCCATATATTTGGCTAGATCCTGACTATTTCTAGTACAGCTTTTTCTTTTTTTTTTTTAAACTTGATTCTGTATTTCCTGGCACCAAATCTAAATCCTGACTTGGAAAAAGAAAATCCACTCCCTGGGTTACTTTCATATTCATTTGAATTTGAGCTTGACACAACAGACAAGAAAAGCAGTTGTGGAAAATGGTTAAAATGTGAAAATTATTGACAAAAGAATATGCCTTAATAGGTAATAGAAACCAAAGGGGGGAGGGTAAAAATTTCCCTATAAAAATTTAAACTTACTTAAATAATTAAAATGACACTTCTTAAGAATGATTTTAGTGTTTCAAGAAAGACATTTTCATTGCTTTTGCCTTTAAAAATTTTAATGTTTATCCTAAATGTTTTCAACTGTTATATATTTGTATGATTTATTATAATTGTTTTGTAAATGGTCATTAATCCACAAATGTATGAGAAATTTTGCTTTGTAATACCATTTTTAGTGTTACATAATTTTAGATTTTAAGAAATCATGCTTTTCCCCACCTTAAATTGTCTTTCAAATATCTAACCTTACAAACAGTAATTTTGGGGCACCTGGGTGGCTGTGTGGGTTAAAGCCTCTGCCTTCGGCTCCGGTCGTGATCCCAGGGTACTGGGATCGAGTCCCGCATAGGGCTCTCTGCTCAGTGGAGAGCCTGCTTCCCCCTCTCTCTCTCTGCTGCCTCTGCCTACTTGTGATCTCTGTCAAATAAATAAATAAAATCTTCTTAAAAAAACAGTATTTTTATGTCTAATATGCAGTCTGATTTATGAAAAGTTAACGTTTCATTAGGTTAGTAAATTCCACTCTAATATTTTACTTTGGTGACATCACACCCCTCATATCTGATAGTTTTGTTGACAGGATTGTTGATTATTCTTAATGCTATTACCTATATCCTGGGGCAGGACATTTGCCTGTGTGGAGATATTTTCTCCTTTTTGCTACAGTTTCATAAGGTCTTTGTTTTGTCTGCAGTGTCTTTGCTGCTGGGTTTCTAACCTCTAGCACACTCACAGAACCCCCTTTCAGTGTGTAATGCTTCCAGAGTTGGCCTTTTACTCAATTCTTTTGTAAAGCTTTCCTTAGTCTGTCCCAACAAAGTTATCACTGCCTGTATTCTGCCTCTCCCTTTTGGGGTAGTGCAAGGAATATCAGCTTTGGATTTAGATGGTATTCAAATTCAGTGCTGCTCTTACAACTGTTAGCTCAGTGACCTTAGACATTTACTAACCTCTTTGAGGTTGTTTCTTCATCTGGAAAAGGAGGTTGTTTTTTTTTTTTTAAGATTTTATTTATTTATTTGACAGACAGAGATCACACAAGTAGGCAGAGAGGCAGGCAGAGAGGGGAGGGGAGAAGCATGCTCCCTGCTGAGCAGAGAGCCCGATGCGGGACTCGATCCCAGGACCCTGGGATCATGACCTGAGCAGAAGGCAGAGGCTTTAACCCACTGAGCCACCCAGGCATCCCTGGAAAAAGAGGTTTTATGTATAGTACCTAATTCATGTTAGGGTTCTTGTGAGGACTGAAGAAATTAAAATGCCTACCACAGTGTCTATATCTATAATTTAGAGGTCTAGATCTCTCAATGTCTGTATCTGATTTGTAGAGCTTGGATTCCAGTCCCCATACCACTGTTATCCATGGTCTCTAATATTAACCAGTCCTATAACTCTCCCCACGCCACTTCCCCGCCCCACCCCACCCCCCGCCCTGATTTTGTCTATGTCCTCTGCTAGATCCTGAAGGAGGAAAGGAGGGAAGGATGCCAGGTTACATATATAGCAATCTCAGGAATTTTGGACACTGGAAGACAAGATAAAAACACTGACTGGGGTCAGTGTTTTTATCTACTAAAGTACAATAGTTAATAGCTTTGGCAGACCACCTTCTAATATTCATCAGTAGTCAAAGTGAGGCATTATTTTGGCTAAACACTTTTAATATGTTAAACATACTAAGATTAAGTGCTTAATTTAAAATTATTACAACTCTGAAATTTTTTTGGTAAACCTCTAACATGGTCTGCATGTTGTATGTATTCTTTTTCACGGGGACTTTTGGATTAAATAATTTTGCAACATCTGCTGAAGTGCCTCAACATATTTGTTTGGGGTGACTGACCAGGGACTGATAATGCCATTCATCCTTTTATGATGTCTGTTTTCTCATCCGTAAAACGAGGCATTGATCTCCAAGGTTTTCAGTCCTGCTGGACTAGCTCAGAATTTTATCTTGTAGTCATTTTTATATTGAAGCATTTGGTTTTTATAGCCTCCACACAGACAAAAAACTTTCAGTTTTAAGAAATAGAAATAAAAAGTAAATTTTGGGAAAATGTGGAACATGCAGCTGGGATTTACATAATAATAGTTTTGCTATAATCATATGTTCTAGAGGAAATAAGTTGTACAAGTCACAGGTTTGTAACAACTTCGTGAGACCTTTATGGGCTTGGAGCATGAAACCAGCAGCTACAAATCCTTTGCTGCTGAGCCACAAGTCATAACTAACCATCTAGCTTTTAGTAAGAAAATCTGTAATCTGTATGCTTTTTAAAATCTATATAGCCTCACCACAGTAACACATCAATATTGAAATAGTTAATGTCTCTGGTTTACCCATTTTAAGCAATATTTTATCAAGTAGTTTCTTAAATCCCTGTAAATATGAGTCAAAAATGTTTATATTTCTACAAGTAGATATTTGTAACTTCATAGATAAACATTTTGAGAGAAGACTTATTCTGGCAGTTTATAAGGTCTTTCTCAAAGCCCTCTGTGTATTTTATCAGTGTATGTCTGTACGTTTTTTATTGGGGTATAATTGACATACAACATTATCTTAGTCTCAGGTGTATAACACAAGGAATCAAGATTTGCATATACTGTGAAATGATAACCATAGTAAGTCTAGATAACGTTTTTCACCATATGTCATTAAAATTTTTTTGTGTGTATTTATTTTATTGGATCTAGTGTGTTTATTTTTTAAATAAATTTTTTGGGGGGAGGTAATTGTAGATTCACATTCATTTTTAGGAAATAATATGGGCTCTTCCTATAAGCCTTTTATTCCGTTTCCCCCAAAGGTTACATCTTATAAAACTGTAGTGTCAAAAATAGGAGTTTGACATTAATTCAATCCACTGATCTTATTCAGATTCCCCACTTTCACATGTATTTATTTATATGTATGTCTGTGCCTAGTTGGTTAGTGAAATTTTATCCCATGTGTAGGTTTGTATATCTACCACTATAGTTAAGATGCAGACCAGTGACATCACCACAATGTTTTTATAACCAAACCTACCTCCTTCCTGCTTCTTCTGCCAATCCTTGGCAAACACCAATCTCTATCTCCAGAGTTTTGTCAGTTCAAGAATTTTTATAGGGCCACCTGGGTGGCTCAGTCAGTTTAGCGTCTACCTTTGGCTCAGGTCATGATTCCAGGGTCCCGGGTTAAGCCCTGTATCAGGCTTCCAGCTCAGTGGGGAGTCTGCCTCTCCCTCTCCTTCCATTGCTCCCCCTGCTTGTACTCTGTCAAATAAATACATAAAGTCTAAAAAAAAAAAAAAGTATTTTTATAAACATAATTATTTAGTATGTAATATTTTGAGATTGGCTTTTTCCACTCAGCATAATTAACTCCTTTGAGATTCATCCAAATTGTTGCATGTGTCATAGTTCATTCTTTTTCTTATTGCTGGATTGTGTTCCATGATATGGATGTATCACAGTTTGTTTAAACATTTACACTTTGAAGGACATCTAGGCTCTCCCATTCTTTGTTTTGTTTTATATAGTTTTGGTTTTAACTGTTAGAAATAAAGCTGTATGAGCATTCATGTATAGGTTTTTGTGTGAACATGCAGTTTGCTGGCATAAATGCCCGATGGTGTAATTGCTAGGTGGTAATTTTATATTTGTTTTATATGCAATGTCAGTGTTCCTTTGCTTTCCAACTTTCTTTTCTTCTTTTTTTTTAGATTTATCCATTTATTTTTTTTCCTGGCCTTTTTTTTTTTTTTAGTTTTAGAAGTAGAATTTAGTGATTCATCAGTTGCATATAACGTCCAGTGCTCATTACATCAAATGTCCTCCTTAATGCCCACCACCCAGTTACCCCATCCCCCACTCCCCTCCCCTTCAGCAACCCTCAGTTTGTTTCCTGGAGTTCTGATTTTTTATGGTTTGCCTCCCTCTCAATTTTCTTTTCTTTTCTTATTTTTTTTTTTAAGATTTTATTTATTTATTTGTCAGAGAGAGAGAGACAGCACAAGCAGGCAGAGTGGCAAGCAGAAGCAGAGGGAGAAGCAGCCTCCCCGCCAAGCAAGGAGCCCAGTGCAGGACTCGATCCCAGGACTCTGGGATCATGACCTGAGCCGAAGGCAGATGCTTACCCAACAGAGCCACCTAGGCATCCCTCAATTTTCATCTTATTTTATTTTTCCTTCCATTTCTCTATGTTCATCTGTTTTGTTTCTCCACATATGAATGAAATCATACGATATTTGTCTTCTCTACTGACTTATATCTCTTGGCGTAATACCTTCAGGTTCTATCCACATTGTTGCTAATGGCAAGATTTCATTCTTTTTGATGGCTGAGTAATATTCCATGATGTATATGTATATATGTATTACACACACACAAACACACACATATACATACATCCCCCACATCTTCCTTATCAATTCATCTGTCATTGGACTGTCTGGGCTCTTTCCATAGTTGGGCTGTTGTGGACATTGCTGCTGCAAACATTGGGGTACATGTGCCCCTTCAGATTACTATGTTAGCATCCTTTGGATAAATACCTAATAGTGCAATTGCTGGGTCATAGCATGGTTCTATTTTTTAACTTTCTGAGGAACCTCCATACTATTTTCCAGAGTGGCTGCACCAGTTTGTATTCCCACCAACAGTGTAAGAGGGTTCCCCTTTCTTTGCATCCTTGCCAATATCTGTTGTTTCCTGAGTTGTTAATTTTAGCCATTCTGACTGGTGTGAGCTGGTATCTCGAGTTTTTGATATTGTCTTGAGTGTCAGGTGGTAGTACAGTTTTTAATCAGGTGTGATTTAGAAATTTCATGGGGGAGATTTATCTGTATTTCTGCTCTTTCCACTCTTCTTATTTCTTGGCATTCAGGGTTCCTTCTTCTACCATTTTCCTTTTGTTCGAAGAAAAATTCCTTTAATTGTGCTTTGAGGGTAGGTCTGCTAGTTACAGATTCTTTAGTTTTCCTTTATTTGAGAATGTCTTTATTTCCACTTTATTCATGAAGGACAGTGTTTTGAGATATTGAACTCAAAATTACCAGTTTTGTGGGGGGCAGGATTTGTGTTCAGTCCAGGGAGGAATAAGCCTACCTGTGTAGCTTTCTGCTCTGTATTGGGAATTAGGGGATGTTCAGCTTGGATCACTTTGTGCTGTCGGGTAGAGAATCACAGGACCCCCCGCTTTTTATTTTGTTCCTCTAGTCCTGGGTCCCTAAGCAGTCTACCTTCCTGAGTCCTCCTTTGGTTGCTTCTTAGGTTATTTCCAGGGTATGTAGTTGTCTAAGGAAGAACAGTAAATAGGAATCTGTGCCATCTTGTCTGGACCAGAAGTTCTCCTATATTCTAATTTAATTTTTTATATTTTCTTTCTAACATTACTTTCTACATTCTTTATTAGTATTTGTTTATATAGTATATTCAGGGGTAATTCAAAATTCAGTTGCATGAGAAACCTTCTGTAAATTAGTGCTAACATTTTTTTCAGAATATTCAAATATATTTTGCCATTATTATTTAGAGAGTTTACTCCCAATCAAGATTAAATCCCTTTAAGACATTAATTTTATTGATTGCAGTATATTCCAATTTATTTTTCTTTGCTAGAAACAGAGCCTTACTCAGAATCACTTCTTGCATTTGGGGCCTTACCAATGGGAATGACTCTAACAACAGGATTGTTTGCTGCAGCATATGGGAAAGACTGTTGTCCCACCTCTACCTTATGCATGCACATGTACACACACACACACACACACACACACACACAACTGGGACACTATATGTAATGAATCTGGTCCCAAGTACCTTCACCATCCAGAGACTTCTGCTATATTCCTACTGATCATATCAGATTATTTAGGTATTAATGCCAACTTGGAGATAAAATTTCATTATGTTATCATGAACATTTTAAGTTGGGCAAAGAAGTGAATTAGTAGATCCACAGTACTTAGAGCAACTCAGGAGGTGCTGTAAAAAGTTTCATGAATATGAAATGAGAAATAAAAATTAAATAATTTTTAGGAATTGGCTAATGGAGAGGAATGTAGATACTCTTTCTTAGGCTTTAAAAATTTTATTTTTTAAAAGTTAACATGCAGGGCGTCTGGGTGACTCAGTGGGTTAAGCCTCTGCCTTTGGCTTGGGTCATGATCTCAGGGTCCTGGGTTTGAGCCTCGCATTGGGCTCTATGCTCAGTGGTGAGCTTGCTTCCTCCTCTATTTCTCTGCCTGCCTCTCTGCCTACTTGTCATCTCTGTCTGTCAAATAAATAAATAGAATCTTTAAAAAAAATAAATAAAAGTTAACATGCGTAAAAGAAAACTGAAAAACACGAGAAACGAAGAACAAAGTTACCCATAATCACAAACAGTTTACAGTTTAACTTCTAGGTCCCATGTGTGTATCTATACAAGTAAGCATTTTAATGTAGTTAAGATCATGCTTTTTTACACACCATGAATATTTACCATTTCGGAGTCCTCAAACTATGAGTTTTTTGATAACCAAGAATACACTACACCATTTCCATCTGAAAGAAAAAAAAATGTAATCCTGCTTTTCTTGGCAACAAAAATTTCCTAAAAGACAAAAATGGCAGGTTTATCTAACCTCTAGATAAAGATATTGGCAGAGTTACAATTAAAATACCGTATTCCCTTAATGTTCAATTGAAACTGAGACATAAAGTAACAATGTATGATGCTTCTAAAAGAATTCATTATCCAATCTGTACTCTTTAGATATTAGCAAGGAGGTATGTTTACATTGACTTCCTTAATGTATTCCTACAGTACAGCCAGAGAGACACACACATTAACAGTTATCATTACAATGTAAATATGAACACATCAGCACACATCTCTCCTTCTATGCTTCCTTCTGCCTCTCTGCTGCCATCTTAATAAGTCCTGACATTTCTCAGAGACAGCTTAACAATTCCATGTCCCGGATGCTTCTCTCCTATCAGTAACAAAAAGAAACTTAGGAATTGATTAATTCACTAGCTGTACATTTTATCATATATTGTCACCTCAGGACACCCAAAAAGCTTAGATGTTACAAAATAATGAACCTTGTGCACAACAAACACAGGTACTTTATAAGAACACATACACAGACCTATGGTTATAACCTAAAATGGTCTTCCAAATGTGGAGATGCTAACAAAAAACCCTTCCCTTCATCCTTCTTCTGCCCCCTCTGCCATTTTAATGACTAAGTATAGAACTACATCCAGCTCTAAGAGGACAGTCCTCTGAGGTAAATAGATATTCTTGAATTTATACATGTATAGAAGTAATTTTCCAAAAGTTTCATATATTTTCTTCTGCATGTTTTCTTTTAGGTATAAGTTAATATGTTTGAGATTCAAAATATTCATGCCATAAGTTAATCTTTGTATATGATTTTTTTTTTCGGTTTTATTCTAGCAATATTTTAATAAACTGGCAGATCACTTTTAAATTGGTACATTTATACATTGCTTTGTGTAGTATTCTCTTAAACTCTGTGTATTGTTTTTTTTCATATGGTAAAGTCAAGGAATAAAAAAGTCTCTGAAATTAGTCACTTTTAATTTGAAAAATCACATCCTAATTTAATTGCTTCATTTGGTTTATAGGGTTTTTTGTGTATTAGCTCTTCATAAATCATACTCTCCCCCCTCTAATTGAGCAGTCATCTTAATAGTTTAATAATTTATAATTATAAATAATAGTTTTTGACTGCTTTATCTTAAAAGTGATACAGTATCCTTCACACAGTTTACATGATTATCCATGGAATTCTGGTAGTGACTTGCAGGGATTATCTAGTTCAATTCACTGCCTTTGGAATTTTGTTGAAACTAATGTGATAAAGTAGTAAAAATAAGCTATCCAAAAATATTCTTTAAATTCTAACTTAACTAAAGACAGATTTTTGTGTTTCTTTATGAAAAAAAATATAAGAATAATTTAGCATACAATTCAAGTTAGAAGATTAAATATATGAGAATATTTGAATTGCAGGAAAGTAGAAGTTAAAAGAAATATTACAGGGAAGTGCCACTGGCAGAGTAAAAATGTAATTAATGTTTTCTTCTATTGTAAAAGGAAACTACTAAAGAAACCTGCATTTAATAATAAGGAAGATTACTGTGTGAGTTTCAAATGACTATTACTAACCTACTTTAGCAAATGAATCCCTTACAGAAAAATAGAGAAGATTGAAGGTAATGAATGCATTTTGCCATAGGAAATGGTGTTAATTCTTTTCTATACAACCTTCTTAAAATTTCAGGCCTACTTTCTGATTCCTACCTGCTTCCAAAATAGGAGGGATAATAAGTTTGTCTTGATGTTCAGTGATGTGTACTCTTCCTCCAAAGACCCCTGTTATTCCTTGGCTGCCAGACTTGTTCTGTGTCTCATCCCTTCATAGTAAAGATCTCAAGCAACTCATCTTGTAAGAGAGATGAGCACTGGGCATGCATGTTGTCATTAGTAAGTGAACCTTTCTTTAAATCTCTTTTAAAATCTGTTTTATCTGTGTTGATATACCTTCATCTTTCCTTTTAGTTAGTATTTGATGTATCTCGTTTTGTCCTTTGACTTTTAACTTTCCCATATTCTTCTGCTTTAGAGATATCTCTTCTAAACAGTATAAAGTTGGATTTATTTTTTTCAGGCAATCTTTGTTTTTAATTTTCAGCAATTAGTTTACTTTTAATATAATTACTAATATAATTTTGTTTATGTCTGTTATTTTATACTTTCTATTTTTGTTTCTTTCTTTTGGATTGATTATTTTTATAATTCAGAATTTCCTCTCTACTAATTTAGAAATACATACCCTTGTTTCTGTCCTCTTAGTTGTTACTGTAAAAATTCGTACTTATCAAAGTCAAAATTTAGTAAGTACTATTATTTTCTCAGATACCGTAGAACCTTAGAACGTTTTAACTTCATTTTCTGTACTCCCAATCTATATATTACTGGTATTGTGCACTTTAATCCTACTTTTAAACCCATAATACATTATTGTTATCATTTCTGCAGGCACATTTGTTTAGATTGCCATTATATTTTCCACCCTCTTCATTCTTCATTCCTTCTTGCATTTCGCCTTTTAATGGGATGACTTCCTTTCATCTAGAGGTACAT
This sequence comes from Taxidea taxus jeffersonii, assembly GCA_003697995.1. NCBI lineage: Eukaryota > Metazoa > Chordata > Mammalia > Carnivora > Mustelidae > Taxidea > Taxidea taxus. The sequence continues at coordinate 19,355 of RCUC01140682.1, forward strand.
TTTAGGAATTTCCTTGAGTGGGATCTCTTGGTAGAGAATCTTTGATTGATCTTAGTTTGGACATGCATTTAATTCATCCTCAGTGTTAAAGATTGGGTTTTGGGGGGCGCCTGGGTGGCTCAGTGGATTAAAGCCTCTGCCTTCGGCTCAGGTCATGATTCCAGGGTCCTGGGATCGAGCCCCACATGGGGCTCTCTGCTCAGCAGGAGCCTGCCTCCCCCGCCTATTTGTGATCTCTGTCTGTCAAATAAATAAATAAATAATCTTTAAAAAAAAAAAAAGATTGGGTTTTTGGGGAGTATACAGTTCTGAGTTAACAGTGATTATTTTTTTTCAATATGTTGAAGCTATCTTTTCATGATTTTATGGCTTTCATTGTTCTTCAGGTATCTGTAGGTCCAGCTGCCACTTGTTGGAAAGTAATGGGTTTTCTTCTCCAGCTACTTTTAAGAACACCTCTTACCTTGTAGGCTGCACTTGCACAATGATGTGACTCGATATTGAAAAAATTATTAAGCAGATAGGATTTTTAAATTTACTGATCAGCTTAACAAACTCAGAATTAAAATACTGATTTCTTTTTTTTTTTTAACTTTATTTAAGCTTTATTTAAACATATAATGTAACCCCACCACCCTCTCCCAACCCCTCTTCCCCCCACCCCCCTCAGTTTGTTTTATGACATTAAGAGTCTCTTTTGGTTTTTCTCCCTCCCGATCCCATCTTCTTTCATTTTTACTTTTCCTACCACCTTAACTCCCACCCCCGTTGCATCTCCACTTCCTCATATCAGGGAGATCATGTGGTAGTTGTCTTTCTCCAGTTGACTTATTTCGCTAAGCATAATACGCTCTAGTTCCATCCATGTCGTCGCAAATGGTAAGATTTCATTTCTTTTGATGGCTGCATAGTATTCCATCGTATATATATACCACATCTTCTTTATCCATTCATCTGTTGATGGACATCTAGGTTCTTTCCATAACTTGGCTATTGTGTAAAATACTGATTTCTTAATAGGTATGATTTATTGAGCAATTCCTCTGTGCCATGCCAGGCATTGCAATAGTACCTTGACTTTCTGCTCATTTTTGGTTATCTCATAAATACTTAGAACATACAGCATGGTTGGATTATTATTATTATTCTGATTTTTAGTTTTGAAAATTGAGTCTCAATTTGTTGAAGTGACTAATCAGAATTGTAGTAAGTGGAAGAAGATAGGTCTTCCTAACTTTGAATGTTCCTCCTTTCTTGTCTGTGAGAAGATTAAACATGGAATCAGAGTAGGTTCAGTAGTGGGAGTGGGAAGGAGATTATTGGATGATCTTAATACTTTGAATTACAGCTAAACAACTCCACCTCCACAGTGAACACCTACTCATATTTCTGAGCTAATGCACAAGGAGCCCTTTAGTCCTGTTGCTGGAGGCACACTGCCAAGTCTGTGCTCTTGAATGCTACCTTTTTTACAGATCATCCCCATTCATTTAACACATACTGTTTTTCAGGCAAGTGTCTAATATGCCTCTTTAGATGTTAGCTCTCTTAGCTGTGATCCCAGTTTCGTTAGGATTTTCAAAAGTTTTGAGTTGTAGTTAGGAAAGTTAAATCCTAGCCATTTGAGTTTCTGGCACTGTCCCATCATTATCACTTCAGGCAAGTCAGTGAGCATCTTGATTCCACATTGGTTAAATTAATTATCTGTATCTAGCAATTTTCTAATAGAAGAGTTGGCAGAGTTTTTCGGTAAAGAGCCCCATTGTCATATTTTAGGTTTTACAGGCAAAGGGGCAAAATGGAGGGTATATTATATAGGTACCTACATAAGTAAGAGAGAAGACTCTTATCTCCAACCTTTTTGCCTGGTATGAGGTCATCACATTTTGTGGGCATGTTTTGTGCTCTGTTGCCATCAGCTGGAGACATTTTGAGGACAAAGAGGGAAGGGGCCTGGCAAGGTGACTACCGTGGTCAGTTTCACTCTTTCTCACAGTGACATTCAGGTTTTTGTGCATTCTTCTTTCCTCCTGGACAACCCAGCTGTCCCAGTGAATTTCAAAAGATTGCCAGTATACAGACCACACCCTATGACTTCTAGCAACTCCCTCCCACCGCCCCCCGACCCCGAAATCTCCAAATTTAAATCTCCAAATTTAAAAATTCCATGAGTTGGAAATTAAAGAATTATAAAATAGCCTAGGGGCCAAAGAAGAAATCAAAACAGAAATTAGAACTGGATTAAATAATTACTTCCAAGATAATAGAGCAAATGATAGAATGGAAAGGTATTATAATTCAGTTCAGTAAAGGGCAAGAAAGAAGGGCGCCTGGGTGGCTCAGTTGGTTAAGCATCTGGCTTTTGACTGTGGCTCAGGGGATGATCTTGCGGTCCTGGGAGTGAGCCCAGCTTCAGGCTCCGTGCTCAGCACGGAGTCCACTTGAAGATTCTCTCTCTCTGCCCCTTCTTCCATTCATGTGCACATGTATGCACTCTCTCTCTTTCTCTCTGTCTCAAATAAATCTTTTTCAAAAAGATAAGAAAGATACATAAAGAAAAACAAATAGAAGGGTTGCATAATGGTAGAAATAAAATTTTAGAATATCATTGTAATAAAAGCAAGTAGAGCATATAGTCTAACTTAAAAGGTAAAGATTGTCAGACTGGCATGTATACATGTTGTTTACATGAGAACTGTCTAAAGCTAAGAAAATATAAAATTTGAAATTAAGATGTTAAAAAAGGAAAAAGATTATCACTTAAGAGATTGTTGATACAGGTATATTAATATTAGAAAAAATACACTGTAAGGCAAAGGCGTTACTGAAGAAAGCAGTCATTAGATAGTAATGACAAGGCTTAATTTACCAGCAAAACACAGTGGTTTTAAGTACATACGCTTAATAACAGGTTCAAAAATATGAAGCAAAACCTAACAACTACAAAAAGAAAAGGACAGACTCATCATGGGGGAATTTTAAGGCCTTTTGTCAATTTTGATTTTGATAGATGAAAGATAAAAACTGGAGATTGTAAGGTTTCAACCCTACAAATAAGCTTGTTCTAATAGACCTGTAAAACAGTGTACAACAGCTACAGCATGCATAACTCTCTTTAACACACACATCTATAAAAAAAGTTTCAAGGCATAACCTAATTTGTGATATTGAGTTAGAAATTAAAGTCTTAGCTTTTTGAATGCAGAGCTTCATATTTTGATGTATTAACACAAAATGTTTTTCTAATTAGCAAAAATGCTTCATATTTGCTAAATATAGAATTTTCTGTATATAAAATACTGTGAAATCTACCATCTGTTCATTTTTTAATTTGTTAATAAAGTAATGACAGCTGACTGAACACTGCATAACACTTTTAATGGGAGACAGAATGGAGTCTGTGTAGTGTAGTAGGATGAGCAGGGACTCAAGGTTTGAAATCTTGCTAAGCCACCTACCAGCTCTAGGATCTAGAGAAAGTTATTTACACCTTTAAGGGTCATCTATATAGTGAGTGTAATAATGTCCACCTCCTAAGGTTTTGAGGAATAAATGAGATACTCTATTGAGTACTTGGTACCAAGCAAATCATTACTGCTATTATTGTTTTTAATCACTTACCTAATGTTTATTGAGCATCTGCAAAGTATTTGTCTCAAATTAAATGAGTATTTTTAATTCTTAAGACTTGTGATTAGGTATTACACATTTAAAAACTCTTATCCCTTATATTGCCACAAAGCAACTTTCCTTATCTTTTCTTGTTGCCATTGCTGACCTCGTCTCCTGTTATCTAACAGATAAATTGGGGGGGCCTGGGGTGGGGTAAGATATTGGGAAAAGAGAATGGGCTGCTCAAAGAATTCCAGGTCTTGAATCAACTTTCTTTCTTGGATATTAGCATACATAATACTTTTGTTGGGCTTATGAATGTGAAGTTATCTTGGATTTTGATTTGACCTGTTAAAATACGCTTCTGGGGATGCCTGGGTGGCTCAGTTGGTTAAGCAGCTGCCTTCGGCTCAGGTCATGATCCCAGCGTCCTGGGATCGAGTCCCACATCGGGCTCCTTGCTCAGCAGGGAGCCTGCTCCTCCCTCTGCCTCTGCCTGCCTCTCTGTCTGCCTGTGCTCTCTCTCTCTCTCTCTCTAACTAATAAATAAATAAAATCTTTAAAAAAAATTAAAAAAGAAAATAAAATACGCCTCTGGTTTTGCCAGTATTAATCCTTTTGGTGTTTTCCTGACTACCCAATTGGTGATCAAGACTAAGCCCAGATCTAAAAGGTGTATTTATCTCTCATCTAACCAATCACCCAACTCTGAAAAAGGCCCACATCCACATTTTAACTGCTCTATTCTCAAGAGAGTGCAGATTTGATATTCTGAGGTGTTAAGATAGAGACTCCATAAAATTCTGAGTACAGAAGGAATGTGCTTTTTTTATAGTTTTTAAAGATTAGCAATCGTGTGAGTCATTAATGAAGTAAAGCTGTCTCTAGTGGAATCCTCAAAGACTGATTGTTAGGTTAACCAGAACTTTAAGCATATGTACAAATTTGTGTATGTCAATTTCAAAGTTACATTCTTTGCAGTTATTCTTGTGAACTCAGTTATGTATCTCTATCAAAGGAACTACATATAAAATGTTTTAGAAATGAGGGCATCATGTAATCTCATCAAAACAGCTCATAAAAATGTTTTCTTATTTTTAGATTACCTCTCTAGTGACACTTCAGCTATTAACTCTGGTTGGCCATGACGATCAGCTTGATGGACCAAAATACAAATGCACAGTATCTCTAGATTTCATCAGAGCCATTGCTAGGTAAGCAGAGAATAATTGTTAATGTAAAATGTCTTGAATTATGTAAATGATATACTAAATATAAAAATTAATGTTCTTTTTAATGTAATGTCATTAGTCAGTTAAGCAAGAGAAGATCATTTAAGTGCCAAGAATGAATAAGTTTCACTGTAGTATGAACCCTCTCATCAATTTACAAATGACATAAAATTGGGAGAAGTAGCTAATATGTTAGATGGCAAAAAGGAAGATTCTGAAAGACCTTAAAAGACTGGGCTAATGTCCAATAGAAGCAAGGTAGGATTTAATGGACAGTTGACAACAAAAATCTCAAATGTCCTAAAATAAGGTGGGAGAGACCTGGCTTAAGTCCTAAGATTTTAATGATCCTGGTGTCTCATTTAGGGGATCTAATAGGTCTGCTCTGTGTTCCCACAGGCAGAACAAATCTGGTGTGCTGTTCTGTGCTTGGCATTTTAAAAGGGGCATTGACAGATGGGCACATGCCAAGGGGGGGGCAAGAGGAGAGTGGTAGAGTGAAGAACCATGTCACCTCCCTGAATGAGGGATAGGGTATGAGAGTTAAGTCCTAGGAAGGATACAGTAACCATCTCAAGTATATCAGGGGCTTTCATGTATGAAGTGGATGAGATTACTTCTGAGTAATTCTAGAACATTAGAAGTTCTAGGGAAGAAATTATGTCTGTCGAAATGAGAGCTGTCTAAAATATAACGAGGTTCCTCACAGAGAGGTCTGCTTATTGTTATGAAAAATGTTCCAGCCATTTATATGAATAAATGACCTCATCTCATGGTTGCAGCTGGATAGCAGTCTGTCGGACCGTGTAGTAGAAGAGGCAATGTGCGTGTAGAATGGTGGGTGGAACAAGACAGTCCGTAAGACTGTGCTTTCCCAACCCTTTGAAATAATGAAGACTCAATTTTAATATTCTTCAAAATTAATACTGAAAATATTTACATGTATTTCAAAATTATAAGCATGAAACATTATTTATTCAGGCTAAAAATAGTGCTGGACATGTTATGGATTTGCAGTTCTCAAATGAAGTTGACAGCTTCCTAACGTTCTAAAGTCCACAGGTTGGTGTCCTCTGCCCTGAAGTCTCCTGTGTGCAGAGAAAAAGTTCTGTGATATTATGATGGAGGTATTTGAGACATTTTGATGCCATGTAGACTCTAAAACTTAAAATGAGGGTTTTAAAATGTGTTGTCGTGGCAAAACCGGGCATACTTTTACCCAGAAGAAGTTGAACAGAAACTTGGAGTTTGATTCAGTGTGACCGTAAGGCAGTACCTTTCTTTTTCTAAGCAATGATTTTAAAAACTCTATGCATGAGCCTCTGTCGAAGACATAACTTTTGAATGAAGCGTATTTATTTCAGGGATTTTATTACTCTGAATGTTGGGTTGTGCCTCAATATAAGCATGTACAGGACAGAGGCTATCAACATTCATAATGCCCAGTATGATGAATATACAGTGAACCAAACAGGAACTTAATTCATAGCATCAGTGATACTAAACACACCCAGAGAAGTGTGCTTCCATTTACCACCTAAGAAGGGGGGAGCAGGACTTACAGACCTAGGATTCTGTCATAGAACCTGGGATCTCTGTAACTTGCTTTTTACTTTATTTTCTCTTCCTTGCCTTCCTTGGGCAGTGTCCAAAGAATAACCACCTCCCTCCTCCCACATCTTCCCTCTTCCACTTCCTCATCCCCATGATATTTTGTGATCTTTTTCTGCTCATAAAACCTTCCGTTCTTTCTTTCTCTCCCTCTCATATCCTGCTGTCTTCTCCTAATATTCTTCCCGTTGCCTTAATGAAAACCTGATTCTTACCTGGGGATACTCCTTCCCCTGGAGTTACCTCTAATGGTAGCTGCTTATTTTCTCATGCACTAATCTCTCATGGTTGGGTGCTCCTTAAGTGCCACCCTTCTTTTTTGTCGCCACTTCTAGATTGCCACTGCCCCCAAGTTATTGTAGAAATGTGGACTTCTTTGGGCCTTGTGCAGTCTGGCTCTGTTTCTACATTCTCCTTATACTTGATTATCTTCTACTAGCCTCCCACCCATCCCACCTCATGTATTGAAGAATAGAGCACATGGTTCACAGGGTTCTTTCTAACCTAGATTCTTGGCTCTTTTCCAATTTACTCTGTTCAGCATTCACCTGTTTTACAGAACAAAAGTGTAACCGTCAGTTGAGAACTCCTTCAGCTACCTACATTGGTGTTCATCTTCTCTCTTTCCTTTTTCAGTAGGTGGGGGTCTCTCTTCCACCTGTGATCTGAATTTTATCTCCTCCATCTTCCCCATAAGCTTTTTGAAATGTTCTCAGGCTGTTTGTCTTCTCAGTGGCATCTAACACTGATGATCAATCACTCTTTCTTAAAACGCTTTTCTTAGAGCCCATGATTCCAGTCTTCTGATTTTCTCCTTTATTCTTTAGCTATTTTTTCTAAGGTTCTTTGGCCAGTTTATCCTTTCCACGTGACCTTTAAATGTAGCTGGTCCTTGAGACCTGGCTCTTTTCTCTGTTCCTATCATACTTCTACCCTAGGCAGTTTTAGCTATACCCATGACTTAAACAACCATCTCTATATTAATAACTCCTCAGTTTTTAAAGGCCAGACCTTTAATTCTAATATTCTTGACCTTTATTGGATGTTTCTCAGCTAAATTAATACATTTCCAAAACTGAACTCGGGAATTCTAACCTCTACTTCTGCCTGCCAACAAAAAAAGAATGATTCAGCTTTCCTCTCGTGTTGCCTATTTCAGTGGTTAACACCGCAGTCTGCCACGTAGTACAGGCCTGAGACCTGGGAGTCATTCTTGACATTTCTTTCTCCCACACTTGCAGTATCCAAGCATTAGCTCCGTTGACTACAAAGTCCCTCCTGTAGATCTCAAATTCATTCACTTTTTACTTTTACTTTGTACTGTTAACCTCTCTAGACAAGGCCACCACCATCTCTTCTCTAGTAGCCTCTGACTTGTCTTCTGTCTGCTCTTACTCTTTATAACTTGTCCACCCTACAGCCAGAATGATCTTATACAAATTTAATGGCACCCTCCTACTTAAAAGTCTGCAATATATCTTTCTGAGTTAGTGTTTCTGTTTTTTGGGGTAAATACAGAATAGTGGTATTACTGGATCATATGGTATTTCTGTTTTTAATTTTTTGAGGCACCTCTGTACTGTTTTCCATAGGGGCTGTACCACCTTTTATTCCCCTCGGCAGTACATGATGGTTCCCTTTTCTCTCCATCCTCACCAACACTTGTTATTTCTTGTATTTTTGATACTAGCCATTCTGAGTGGTATGAGGAGATAATCTTATTGTGGTTTTGATTTGCATTTCTTTGATGATGATTGAGCATCTTTTCTTTGCAGAAGTGTCTCTTTAGGTCCTCTGTTAATTTTTAAATTTCTTTTAATCCTCTTTTAAAAAATCTTTTAATCCCCTTTTTTAATTGGATTGGGGTTTTTTTTTTGGTGTAATGTTGAGTGGTGTAGGTTCTTTATATATTTTGGATATTAACTCCTTATGAAAAAAAAAACCCACTAATTTGAAAAGATATATGCACCCCTGTTTATTGCAGCATTATTTTCAATAGCCAAGATATGGAAGGAACCCACATGTCTTTTAGTAGATGAATGGATAAAGATGTGGTACATATATGCAATGGGCTATTACTCAGTCATATAAAAGGGATGAGATCTTGCTATTTGCAACAACGTGGGAGGATCTAGAAGGTGTCATGCTAAGGGAAGTAAGTCAGGCTGAGAAAGACAAATCCCATATGATTTCACTTATATGTAGAATCTAAAAAACAAACTCTTTAAATGCAGACAACAAATTCGTGGTTGCCAGAGGAGAAATAGGTGGGGAGATAGGTGAAATAGATAAAGGGGATTAAAAGGTACAAACTTCCAGTTACAAAATAAATAATTCATGGAGATGAAAAATACAGAATAAGAAATATAGTCAGTAAGATTGTGGTAATGTTGTTTGGTGACAGATAGTGACTATACTTATAGTGTGAGTCCTGAGTAATGTATAGAATTGTGGAATCAATATGTTGACATGTTTTGCTCCTGAAAATAATATAACATTATATGTCAATTATACTTAAAAAAAAAAAAAAGTCTTCAGTAGTTTCCTATGACTCTTGGGATTAAAAAAAACAAAAATCTTTAATGTAGCTTACAAGGCCCCAGTGATCTGGCCCCTGCCGCATCATTATGTCGCCCAGCCACATCTGGTACACACACTGCTTCCCTAGGTATTTGCATTTTAACCTCGCTGGCTGTTTTTAGTTTTTCATATTCACCATTCTGTTTCCCATCTTTGCAAATGCAGCACTTTCCATCACCTCCTCTCCTTTGTCTAGCTAACTGCTGCAGAACCTATACATTTCAATTTAAATGAAAAGAAGCTTTCCTAAACATACCATGACCACCATCATCCCCCCACTCCAATCACAGTATACAGGTATACAAGTATATAGGTCTCATTGTTTTCCTCTGATACTTATCATAATTTTAATTAATTACTTAATAATTAGAGTTCATCTTTCTTTCTACATTGTAAGTCTGTGAAGCTCAAAACAGAGACTGTGTTTGTGCCAGTCACTGCCTTACCTAAACTTAAACAATGCTTTAAACTTAGTATATGCTAAATATATAAATAGTTCATGTTTTCCTGTAGTGATTAGCAGTAAAACTTCAGATGACAGGGAACCATTGTGAGCTTGTCTTTTGGGGCAGCAACAAGAAGGGAGCTAAGGAGACAGAGTTTCATTCCAAATAAAGGTGTAGTGAGATAAGGGATTGCAAGTATACTTAGCAAAGAAGAGGTAGGTAAGTCTAGTTCCAGACTCCTGTGGTAGAGAATGAATGATTAGATCAGAGGGCACAGCCTAAATGTCTAAAACAAGGGAATGGATCAGTCATTTATTGTGCATTCTTATTTAAAAAAACACTACACAGTTATTAAAAATCATACTTTGGAAGGATAAAAACAAAAATACTTGTGATACAGGCTTAAGTGTCTAAAGCAGTTATATATGGAGTTACATACACAAGAAAAGTAGGAAAACCTAAGGGAAGGGAGTGATGGTCAAAACTGGCAACTGATGCCAAGAAGTCAGAGTCCATCTGATTTAATGATAAAAGAATCATTTGTAACTTTATCAGGAACCCTTATAGGAATATAGTGGTTTAGAAGTCAGATTATAGCATATTTAAATAGTATTTATAAGAAAATTGATGCAGGGGCGCCTGGGTGGCTCAGTGGGTTAAAGCCTCTGCTTTCGGCTTGGGTCATGATCCCAGGGTCCTGGGATTGAGCCCCACATTGGGCTCTCTGCTTAGCGGGGAGCCTGCTTCCTCCTCTCTCTCTGCCTGCTTCTCTGCCTACTTGTGATCTCTGTCTGTCAAATAAATAAACAAAATCTTAAAAAAAAAAAAAAAGAAAATTGATACAGCAGATAGAATGTTTCTAATTCATTTGTTCACTTAATACTTGTTGTGTTGCCCATTATAATCACTGTGCTAGGCTTTGGGAATATAGCAACAGGTAGAACAGATTTATATCCTGTCCTCATGAGCCTGTATTCTAGGATTCTTTTTGCTGTGAAAAGGAAGAGAGGATTGTTACCTACTAAAGGGGTCGTGGAGCTATGAGAGGATTATTACTATTTAAAAGTTTGAAGATATTTAAATGCGATGGGAAAGGGGTGGGTGATAGAGGAGAATTGATACAGAGGACAGAGAGATTAAAGTCTGAAATGGTATATCAACATGGGGTTTTAGAAACATGAGTTGAAAGAAATAGCCCCGGATGAAAGAGGGGGCTCTTTTTGCATTATAACATGAGGAAAAAGTGGATTCAGATGGAGCTGAGTTTGGAAGTTTGGTGGCAATAAGTCGAGGGAATTCTGATGTCTTCTATTTTGCCTCTAAATGGCGAGACAAAGGGGCGCCTGGATGGCTCAGTCAGTTAAGCATCTGCCTTCGGCTCAGGTCATGATCCCTGGGTTCTGGGATCGAGCCCCACATTGGGGTCCTTGTTTGGTGGTAAGCTTGCTTCTCCCTCTCCCTCTGCCTGCCCCTCCCCCTTCTTGTGCTCTCTCTTTCTGTGTCAAATAAATAAAATCTTTAAAAAATAAACAGACAAAACTGAGAATAAGGACAGAAGTAATAGCAGTTTGAGAGGAATATGGGTATTTGAAATAACTGCTGTGGAGAATAGAAGAAGGTGCCATCAGGAGAAGGAACTTGCTGGGAGTACTGAGGGCCCATTTAAAATTCTGGACCTTGCGTTTACAGTGACCCCAATCTGTGGAACTTAAGGTCTTTAATAGCATTCCATGTGGTAAGTACTGGGACAGCAAAGGGATATTGTTGAAATCACTTAGGACTGAGGTTTTGCCAGGTAAATTTGGTGGATGATAGCAAGTGAGTGCTTGAAGTGATGGACCATGGAGTCTAAGTTAGGAAGGGAAGGAAGGAAATAAAGTCAGCAAAGGGCCAGTAGTTCAATGCCTAGCACATAATACTCAATAAGAACTTGTAGGTCGTAAGCAAGTGAGGGAGCTTGTGAACTGGTTGTGTCAATGTGTTCCAGACAGCTTAGAGAAAGAGCTTGGGGATCAGAGGATAGCATGCCTGAATTTATGTTTTTAGAGGTAGATTATTTCTGCATATGATCATGAGAAAAAGAAGGCCATTAGAGTTAGGAAAGACACATATGCAATGAGGTCACTATGCAGAGCTTAGGATGGAGAGGAAGACCAAACTGGGTTACTGCATGAGTCAGTGACTAAGACAGTGGCAGGGGACACAAGGTGGTAAGCGGAATGAACCAAGTGTCAGAGGAGCAGAGCTTTTTGCACCAGGACACCAGCCCCTACCCAAAGGACTGCCTGAATCTAATCATTAGAAAGAACTGAAGAGGAGACAAGGTCCTTCAGGAGTAGCCAGATTTCAGTTAAGCCCAGAAGAGAAAAAACATTCATGGAAGAGGTAAAGGATGTAGAGAAATTTACTGACCAAGGAACAGGGGAAAGTTTTGGACAGAGAAGCAGTGGGAGGCTTTAAAGGAAGCAAAAAATATGGAAGTAGAATATGGGAGAAGAAAAATGATGAGAAACTTATTAAATAATTGTCCTTGGGTTGTTCTTAATGCAAATGGTAGTTTTAAGTTTCTTTCTTACACAGTCATTGGGAAGACAACATAAGAAGATTGCTTAAAGTTGTCGGTTGCAAGTTGTCAGTGGAACCAAACTAAAAAATGACTCAAACTGTCCACAAAAGTAAAAGGAAATAAAGTAGTATCCCATGAGAAAGAAAGTATTTCAGTGTAGTGAAAGAATTGATAAAGTGTAATCAAAGGATAAAAGCAAAATTAAATCTTAAATCTTTAGGCATTTCATTTAACTAGTATTAAAATATTCTGAATTCTGATTTAAGAATTAATTACTCCTAGGCAAATTGTCACTGATATTATTTGTGTTTATCCTATTTTTTCTATATGCTTAGTTTAGAAAATAATTCATTTTAATAATTCATTTATAATCCTATATTATATAAAAACTATCCAAAACCTTAACATCATATTTATATAAATTTAGTACGCATCTGAAGCCATGAAAAGCCAGAGAAAAGTACATACAAAGCACATAATTCTCTTTGTAGAAATTTAAAGTGTTGTTTACAGTGAATTGTTTGTCTCTGAGTCCTATAAAGCACAAAGTTATCTTTAGAATGTGTGACATAATTTTTGATGTTTTCCTTGTGGTTATTCTTTCAAATTCTTCCTTGTTTTAGAATAATATATGTGGAGACCAGTTGGCAAGTCACCTGTTTACATTGGGGGAAGGAGGGGTGATAAAGAAAGACATTCATACATCTTGGGCAGTAAATGTTTCTTAAAGGAATGATCTTATATATTCAATTCCTGAATAATTTACTGTCTTGAAAAAGTCCCAAAATCTTAAAGTATCATTTAGTTTGCTTGAGTACTTTCTAGTGGCAAAGCAGAGAAAGGGAACATAGTGAAATTTTTATAGATTCTGTAAGTGTCTTACGAAAGACACTTAAAGAGCGTAGTGTTTTTCCATCAGTCCGTTTGTTTTACCAAAGAAAACTTTATTGCAGAAACTTTACTAAAGTTACCCAACTAGACTGAGTAGAATAGAGGAGCCCCACCACTAACAAATCACAATATTTCATTTGTTCGTGTTTTCTTCTGGTCCTAGTCCATGATACCGATGCTTTTCCTGTGCTGTCATTACTGAGTTGTAATTCTGTTCTCCTTTTCCCTCCTTAGTATTGTAGGTGTGTCTTTGTATTGGTCATTTTGTATGACTGTCTCCCGTTCTATCAAATAAGAGCTTCTAATCTTATAGTTTTGAAATGTAAATGTTTTCATCTTAGCTGCTTCTAAATTTTTTTCCCCACACAATGTCAAAAAACCCCAAAGCCCAAAATAATAAAATTTAACATGAAGTCCACCTTATCTTGTTACTTTAGGTTTATAACCTTAAGACCCAAAATTATGGTGGGTATATATCCCTGGAGAAATACACACATTTCCCTTCCCTTTCTGCCTGTGGTTAGAAATAGCTTCTTACATCTATTTCCTTCTAAGATCCTCTAAAAAAAGATCTTTTGAACCATGTTATGATTTATGTTTTTTGGTAATTTTGTCCAACTGGAAGTTTGTACTTCTTATTACTTTATTAAAAAAAAAAAAAAAGCCTTGTGGTACCTTGTTGCCAGTATTTTTGGGAGGTCCTAGAATTAAACAGAAGAAAAACATAAAAATAAAATAGATGATGAGGTAATAACCATATATTTTATGTCCTTATGCTTGAGAACTTTTTATTTTAATACTTGTTTTTATTTATTATTCTTAATGACAACAGGATTGTCTTGGAAGTGTTTTTATACCACTTGGAAAGGTTTAGTATTCTTCAGAGGCAGTAAGGTATGAAACAGTAAGGTATTCTTCGGTCCTATGTTAGGTACCACAATAGCCGGAGCATCTCACTGGAGCTATTTTTAAATGTGTTTTCATAAGCAATATCCATAGTTCCCTATTCCACATTTTAAACAATATTTGATATGTCAGTCATTTGCTTAGAAACTTTTTTAGAACGTGTATTACAAAATGATAGACAAAAACATTAATTGATGATGGTTTAATAAATAAGAGTGTGCAATTAGTGAATCTTTAAAAGACTGTTCTCCCATGGATGATTATTTTTGCAGAATTGAATACTTTAAGGCTTTAATTTTATACTTATCGCTAGATCATTATAACTAATTATTTTGACCATTTATTCAAATAATAAACCTCCAAGTCTGAATATTTATAGTGAAGAATGAGTTTGGAGAAAGAAGAATAATTATATGTCTCTGTCTCTCTGCTATTTTATTCTGCCTGCTATCGAAGTACAAAAATATACATTCACATCGTCTGTTTGTTGTATCGTATTCTTGGATCATACAGATTTAGTTACAATACGCATACAGGTCACTCAGTATTAGAAGACTGAAAAGAATGAAAGCTACAAACAAGGACGGATGAGCTATGCATTATGTAATGATAAAACAGGTGTTTGGGAAGATAAACAGTGTTCAGAAGCAGAAAAGATTTAAGTACTTCTGCATCTCTAATTGCTTTACTCTGGTTATTAGACAAAAAAACAAATAGCTTTCAAATAAAATCTAAACTTTCTGTAGTATAATTGAAATACAGAATGTTGAATAGTTCTAACTTCGTTTCCTTTTTTTTCAGAAAAAGCAAACTTTATGCATGGGAGAAAAAAGGAAACTTTTTGAAGAAGCTTTGTTGTTCCAAGTGACATTTTATAAAATTAATTCCATTCCTATTATGGTGCTTTTGATAGCACTATAGAATTGGTTAGCATTGGTTGTGAATTATTTTGCATGTGCTTCCCAGAACCACACATACAAAGCTGAGCAGTCTAGGGGGTGAGGATGCTAACATATTATCTATTTTTGTTTATAGGACGGTGAACTTTGACATAATAAAATACTTGTATGATTTCTTGTGAAAACAAGCTTCAAAGCCATATGGACACTGTGACAATGACTAAGCCAAGCTGTGTTCATCCAACTACTTAGCTGGCCAGGGAGAGGAGTTCTTTGGCTCTATTGGATTTGTCCAGACAGGTGCTGGCCCAGCATGGAATCTGATGAAAATACTCTGATTGGTCTGGGTGGATGTGAGCAGAAGACTATTTACCAGGGACCCTGGAGTATTTGGAAGCAACGTGTTAATTATAAACAGCAGGGTTTGAGCACAATCTGTTCTACTCTTAATGATGTTATCTTAACACTGAAATTGCCTGAAACCCATTTACTTAGGACTACATTTTGCTCTGTGAACTATCCCCTGCGCTTTGAACGTGCCAGCAGCCCTTGTATATAAGCCCAGTCTTTTCACTTCCTCTCCACAGGAGCCTCTGCAGTTGCTTGCCAAAGCAGATTTTCCTAAGGCCACCGTTTTAAAAGATCATAGTTGCAAAATATAATAAATAGAAGTTGATTTTTTTTTAAAAATCCAAGCTTGTGTATGCTTATTCCTCACCCTGATTTTCTCACAACCACAAGGTAGTTTGATCAGATATAGGCCAGCTTTCCCTCTCTAAGCCTGCTTAGTGTCTGCGGTATGCTCGTGTGCAGTTTTTCTGGTCACTCTTGCGATTAACCACCCAACCTAGCTTTTTAATCTGCCTGATAGTTTTCTTTTCCTTTTTTAATCATTGGCCTTTAAGAGTTCCACAATAAAATGTTTTTCTGTTATATTGGTTATGAACCTTGGGTCCGGTTTTCTTTTCATATTTTTGAAGAAGAGTTCCATTGGCAGTTGAATACTAAAAAATTGTTCTAAGCAGATTTAAAGTACTTAATTACAGAGCCTAGTTTACATGTCAGGGGCACTTTATTCTTTCATTCCTTTTTTGAAGAAAAATTCTCCCAACATACACTACCAGATAAGAAGCCTTTTCATAGTTAGCGTCTGCCACATTCTGGATCAAGGAAGACAAGCAGTTGTGAGCTTGCATTTGTTTAGAGGTAATGAGTCAGGGAGCAGGAATGGACTTCCTGTTTGCCTCCCAGAGGATGACATCCACCCTCACCCTACATCTCTTGCCCCACAGAAGGTGGTGAAATTTTGTGTTCCAGAAAATGTTTGGAGAAACCAGGACCAGGGGAAAGCCATGTGCATTGTGATTTCAGGCTTAGGTTTCCTGCCCGTAGAAATCCAGGTATCATTAAAGTAGAAAGCAGTGTAGGTAGTTGATTCAACGAGGAGCAGTGCCACTTGGGGGAGTTTTCAGCCCCTTATAGTTGGCTTTGAAGTGGCAGGTCTGCTGTGCAGCCTTCTTGGATAGGCTGGGACCCATCTGCATTTTGAGGGAAGAACTCGGGAATGTCAGAAGGAGAAGAGATTGTCAAATGGGGCACTGGGGTGAAGGACGGAAAGGAGACAAAGTACAGTGTACTTTGTAATGGAAGTAATTCTCCATGCCTGCTGACCACCTGTCCCCTGCCCAGCACCTTGCCTGTCCTGTCCTGCCACACCAGGTGCCACTGGGCCCATGTGTGGCTTCCCTGCAGGAGACCTTGTAACCAGATTTTCCCTGCTCCTGACTGGACTATAAGAACTTCGCTGTTTGTAATTCCCTTTCTAATGGCTTGCTAAATGACTCACTAACTAATTTGATTAATTTATTTAAATGAAGGCTAAGGGAGCTTAATATGGGTATTAGCATTTTAACAAGGGTCATCTGCAAATGAATTCTGTAATGGGAAGATATGAATCTCCAATTACAAGAAGGAATCTAATGGTGAGAATTACGCTGGCTGATGGGCCAGATATTTCCATTAAGAGGGGAGATGCCTTGGGAATGGAAATTGGTGCAGCCACTATGGAAAGCCATATGGAATTTCCTCAAAAAATTTAAAATAGAGTCACCATATGATCCAACAATTCTACTTCTGGCAATTTATCTGAAGAAAATGAAAAACTAATTTGAAGAGATAGATGCACCAGTGTGTTCACTGCGTTGTATCCAGTAGCCAGGATATGGAAGCAACCCAAGTGTCCATCGATGGATGAACAGATAAAGAAGATGTGGTACATATATGCCATGGAGTACTACTTAGTCATAAATAAGGGTAAAATCTTGCTATTTGCAGCTATGTGGATGGGCCTTGAGGATGTTAGGTGAAGTGAAATTAGAGCAAGACAAATACTCTGATTTCAGTTATATGTGAAATAAAAAAGACAAAATGAAACCAAACTCCTAGATACAGAGAGCAGACTGATGGCTGCCACCAGGGAAGGTCATTGGGAGGTGGGTAGGGGGAGAAATGGGTAAAGAGAGTCAAGAGGTACAAACTTCCAGTTGTAAAATAAATAAGTCATGGAGGTAATATTACGCAGCATGGTAACTACAGTCAGTAATATTGTGTTGCATATTTAAAAGTTGCTAAGAGAGTAAATCTTAAAAGTTTTCATCACAGGAAAAGAATGTAACTTTTTTCAACCCTAATTGTAGCAAATATTTTATAAACATCTTAAGGGTACCTGGGTGGCTTAGCTCATGATTTTAGCTCATGTCATGATCTCAGGGTCCTGGGATTTAGCCTTTCCTTGGCCTTCTCACTCAGTGGGGAGTCTGCTTGAAATTCTTTCCCTCCCCCTCTGCCACTCCTCCTCCATCCTTCCCCCAGCTCGTGTGTTTGTTCTCTCTCTCTCTTTCAAAATACATAAAATCTTTAAACATCTTCGTTTCTAACACCAGGCATGATAAAATATATGAAATATACTATGTTGAAATTTATCAGGAAATCATTTTTGTTTGTTATGTAATTAACATTCTGCTGCATCATTTGTAAAAAGAGAGGAGGCACTTAAATTATGCTCCATAAGTATTCTACCTAGATCTAAAAAATGATTTAGGTGGTAGAAGAAGAAAGTTAGCACGCTGTGGGGTTTTAGATTTTTTCATATATGGTTGACCATTTGAAAAATTTTCTTTTAATTACTGTGACTCGGCTATATACCTAGTTAGGTAAAGATCATATGCCCTCTTGTCTCTTACTTTCAAGTTAGTTTCAATTCCGCAGTCTTCATTGTTGAAGCGATTCCTTTTCAATAATTCTGGAAGGGATTCTGATCCAGTAAGCCTATACTCATTAAGGCCCAAAGTCAGAAAGGGGTCAGGGCTCTAGCTAGGAGTTAAGAGTTGGAGCTCTGGAGTCAGACTATCTTGGATCAAATACCAACTGTACCTCTACAAGCTGTATCACCTTAGGCAAGTTGAATCTGTCTGTGTGTCTCTTTTCACACCTGTACAGTAGAGAGTAGAACTTACCTCCTGGAGTAGTTTAGAAGATTAAATAAGTTGCTATATGGGAAGAAGTGTAATTTTCAGCCAGGGGCAGTTTTTCCCAGCAGGGGATATTTAGCAGTTTCTGGAAACATTTTGGTCCCAGCTGTGGGATGTGTGGAGGGAAGGAGTACGGCTAAACATCTTATGTGCCTGCCCCACAACAGAATTATCTCGCTCAAAATGTCAGTAGTGCTGAGGCTGAGAAACCTGATCCAAGTAAGGTACCTGGCATAGTAAGTGCTCAGTAAATGTTGGCTCTTGTTAACATGAAATATTTGTGGCCTAGAAAGCAGGTAAGTGAGGGAATTATAACAACATTCCAACTAGAAAGGAAAGAGGTACTCTTACCTAACCACACCTAAGGAAGGTATCTCTTGTTTCAGATTTTGGAATTACGCAAATGGATACAGGACCTTGGATTTTTATTTTGAAATTGAAGGATTATCTCCTGGGTTCTTTTTCATGCACAGCTTTCAGTACTTGTTTTTCAAGATTTTGTCCAATAGTGAAAAGCATGTGCTAAGAGTGGTCAAATCAGAGAACAAGTGACACACAGTTTTCCCTCAAGGTGGGATGGTTGAGCAATGGTTGGTTTACCTCCAACGGATTTAGTTAACCCACAACTGTTTAATGTAATTAAGGTGTCTGGAGCATGGAAAACGGGCATAAGAAGCAGCCTCTTTAGTCCCTTCAAGGTGTGCTCCGCTGCTCATACTATGCAGAGAAAAGTAATGCACCAAGTCCAGGGATAGTGCATCCCTTGTCACACTAAGTCCTAAGTCTCTAAAATAGTATCTGGAAGGCAGCAGCTGCCCCTGTGTGTGCAGTTAGGGCTGTAATAGTGTCCTCCAGTGCTACCTCAAGACTCACACTATTGTGTATCATAATTGTTTGCATTTTATGCCGTTAGCCATGAGCAAAGACTTGGAAGTAATTAGACCGGAGGTTATTATTCAGCTTCATCCCCTACATTTTGAAAGCTTCATCTGCTACAAAGTGGGACTGCCTATCATATGTAAATAGTTTAGATAATTTTGCATGTAATTTCAGTCTGCTGACACATTTTGCTTTCAAAAATGCTTAGTAGAGCTCAAAAAAATTCTTTCCTATCAAGATACCAACATTTCACTCAAATTTGCTATTAAGTGCCCTGAATACACAGTTAGTGTTCATTTTCCAGCAGTGGCACATTCATGAAGCACAGTATGAGAAGCAGAAATTTGGTAGAGCAGAGAAAATTATAATCAATTCATTCATTTAACTGCATGTTGATGCACAGTAATGATGGGAATTTTAGAAGGCATTCAACTGTTTGAGTAAATAGTGGTAGCTTTGGCATGAGGAAAGAGTGGATTTTAGAGACAGTGAAGATCTGCTGGGGTTTTGGATGAACCACAAGCCTTTTCGTTGGTCTTTGAGGGAGTTGAGAGTCTAATTTAATGGCATTTTCCATACAAATAATATTCGTCCAAAAAATACTAAGTACCAGCTATGTGCCCAGCATTGTGTTCGTGGGGAAGGAGAGACAGCAGTGGTCATAGGAGTCGGATGCCTGGCCTGGACAGCCAGTGCTCTGAGCATTGGTAGAGTCATTCCATGAGACAGGAACTCTTGGCAGAAGGACTAGATCTATAGGATGAGGAAGATAATGAGTTCCATTTGAACATGTTGCCATTGAGATGCTTATTAGTCAGGTGGAAGTGTGAAGTAGGTAGTTGCATCTACGTTTGAGATCCGAGTTATAGTCAAGTATAAATGTAGAAGTCATCAAAATAGAGGGGGCTTTTTAGTGAGTTAGAGGTCTTAGTTCTTAAAATCATGTCCTTGACATGGTGAGGAAGAAACCGTCTGGAAATGAGTTAAAGAAAATATATAAAAAGTGGCCATAGCTATTGCTGTTCAACCCACCACAGAACTGCAGGTTAATTTTATTGTTTTTTTTTCAAGTAACAATTCTTCAACTGTTCAAATACACCCCATTCTCTCCAGTATGTGAAGTGGCAGTGAAAAAGATATGGGCTAAGTCCCATTTAGCATCTGGTCCCAAAATGAAAAATCAGACCCACTTAGAGTCTGTCATCTGTGGAGAACTTAGTTCCAAACATTTCATCACTTTGGGGTGACTCTCACAATAAGAGAGGTTGCTGTGGCTCAGATGTGCCCTGGAATGTCTGAGCCCTGTTTAGGTTCACTTCCTCTGAGACCGAAGTTTTCACCATCCTTCATGGGACTCATCCAGCTATAAATGAAGAAAGCCTCAGAGGAACTGAGATGTACCAACCCCATACACACCAAGGAGGAAGGAAGCTGAAATAGAAACCTCTGCTACTACATCAGTCTTTTTTTTTTTTTTTTAAGATTTTATTTATTTATTTGTTAGAGAGAGAGAGCGAGCACAGGCAGACAGAGTGGCAGGCAGAGACAGAGGGAGAAGCAGGCTCCATGCCAAGCAAGGAGCCCGATGTGGGACTCGATCCCAGGACGCTGGGATCATGACCTGAGCCGAAGGCAGCTGCTTAACCAACTGAGCCACCCAGGCGTCCCACATCAGTCTTTTTTTAATCGAACAACGTTGACTAACTGAAGCCTCGTCGTCGAGTGGGTGGAAAGACTTGAGAAAGAGCAACGTGTCTTGAGAGAAAACAGGCAGCTGCTATGAATGCCTTTGAATGTAAAAGCAATAATTAAGCTAAAGTGACCTACAGAGAAAGGAATTAAGTAGATCTAAGTAACTGCATTTTTTAGTTGTGATATTATAACTAAAAGTTATATGGGAGAAATGAAACATGTACCAATAAAAAATTTTTTCTTAGACTACTAGAATAGGAAGGCCATGAGAGAAACCCCCAGCTGAGGTAGGAATGAAACATTGGAACTGTTGAAAGGAAGAGGACACTGTCCACAGCTGCCTATAGCATGGGCTGGTTGCCTGAATTTCTTTTATGATCAAAGGTCTGGGTTAAACCAGAAAGAAATTAAGAAGGAAAGAATGTAAAAAGACCTCCACCCTCAAAGAGAAAACGCTTTCGAACCTGTCTTTCATAATGCTGCTACATAGAGAGAATCTGTCCCTATTATAAAAGGAACACAAGTTTGTTGCAAAAATTGGAGGCAGTCATGAAGATGTAAAAATCAGCAGTTAGCAACGTTCAGAGACAGTCTCTGTAAGTCACTGTTGTGTATATTTACTTCTCGTTGCTATATGCTCATAGTTTAAAGAAAACCCATAATCATGTCTTTTATACTGGGAAAGAAAGGACAGGTCACGAGGAGACTAGTGGTGCTCACAGAGACCTGTGAAGTATGCTCGGTAGGACTTGAGATCGGAGCATCACCAAAACTGTTTAGAGTGACAACAGTTTTTTAAAAAAATAATTTATATACAAGTAGTTGAAATGTGAAACCACATCAACATCATGAAAAGTTAGTATCTCAAAGACACAGCGTCAAAAACCAATTCTCAAACATATATGGCTAATATGTCTCTTTTAATGGAATTGCTTCTTTAAAAATGCTTATCCTGATACTAAAAGGGGAGAAAAAACAAAAAGTAGAGGAAGAGAGAGAAGAGAAATTGAAGTGAAGGATGGAAGGAGGAGGGCAGTGAAACAGACACTCACTTGTACAAACATGAACCACAAATGGCATGGAATGGGATGTTCCTGTTAATCTATTGCCGGAAAACAAACCACTCCAAACTTCACAGCCTCAAAACGACAATCATTCCTTTTCCTGCAGTTTGGGCAGGACATAGCTCCATGCCGTGTCTCCTGGGGCAGCTTGAGAGGAGTCCCAGTGACACGTCCTGGTCTCCTGCCAGGTGTCTCCCCTCCCTTCCACAGCACAGGAGCCCTGGCTGCAAGGAGGCCAGTGTAGTTGGAGCACAGGGAGCAAAGGCACCTATGGTGGGAGGTGGGTGCAGAGAGGTGATGGCCTTGTCCTGTGTGGCCTGGCAGGGCACCGAGGGACCCAGTTATTATTCTGTCTGAGATGAGATAGTCTTGAGCAGGGAGTCACATGATCTGGCTTCGGTTTTTGAAAAGAATCACTGAATGCTACACTGTTAATAGGCCATAGAAGCAGGAGGAGCAGGATAGCAGGCTACCAAAATAATTCAAGTGAGGGATAATCGTGGCTCAAGAGTGTTAACAGCGGATGTGGTGAGACGTTGTCAGATGCAGGATATAATATGAAAGAAATGTATGCAAGACTTGCTAAGTAATTAGAGATCAGTTGTGAAAGAGTCAAGGATGACTCCAGGATTTTTTACCTGAATGTCTGGAAGTTTGGAGGGGAGAAAAGATGAGGGGTTCAAGTGTGGATGTGATCAGTTGGAAATTTCTATTAGGAATCTAAGAGGAGATGTCATGGAGGCAGTTAGGTAGATATGTCTGGAGTTCAAGATAGAAACCCAGGCTGGAAATGTGAACATGGGGTTGTCAGTGTCCAAGTGAAAGCATATAGAGAAAATGTGTATATACAGGAAATATGGTCACCTCTTCTGGGTTAGGAAACTTCTGGTTCACTGGCTGAGCTCCTTTGCAGCAGCATCCAAACCCCCCCAGGTAACCCCACTCCCTGGCGGAGTTGCTGCTAAACTGTAAGGAACCTTTGGTCAGTCTTCCCTATGTCTTCCCATAGGATGCATGATACAATTACAGCTTCCTTTGTTTAAATACTGAAATTTCACATACTAACTTCTAATCTAAAATTTCAAATGGTCATTGCAATATTAAAAAGAAAGTGACAGGAAAGTCACAAGTGGTCATAGATTTAAGTATAACAATGTATACCGTGCCCAGCCTGGACAAAATGGCCTCTAAATACTGAGTTCATAGATTAGACATGCTAATTAAATCTCAAATGCCCTTTGTTTTAAAGTTTTTCCTATTACTACACATTTACTTTCTTTCCATAATAGAAATAAATAAGTTCATATGAATTTCTCCATTATATCTGAAGTTGCTTGTAAATGGATCTAAGTACGGAATATTTGGTTATTAGTACCTATTTTTTTCCTGGAAATATCCATCCATCTTTTGTTATATATATTTTTTATTCTAATCATGATAAATCCACCACTGACTCCCACTTGAAAGGGGACATGCTTGGAGTTGTGGCTCAAGATGTTGGGTTGGTTTAGGATGCCTGAGTGGCTCAGTCAGTTAAGTGTCTGCGTTTAGCTCAGGTCATGATCCCAGGGTCCTGGGATTGAGCCCCGAACTGAGCTTCTTGCTCAGCAGGGAGCCTGCTTCTCCCTCTCCCTCTGTAGCTACCCCCTGCTTATGCTCTCTTATGCTCTCTCTGTTTCTCTCTCTCAAATAAATAAATCTTAAAAAAAAAAAAAAAGATGCTGGGTTGGTTTATCTTGGTTTTCCCTAATTGCAATTGTGACCAGTGGTGCTCATTAGCAAGACAGTTATAGGAGGCAGAATAGAGTGAAACTGTCAGGCCTATATAATATTTGAAACTATAAATATGGTTCCATCGTCTCACACTATAATTCAGAGCCACCTACCCGAGTAAAGAAGATGAAGATGAAAGTACCGGGGTTACTGGACACATACTGACCTTTGAGATAGAAATTAATTTTTCTTTTCCTCTTTTGCTTTTCACTGTTAAAACCGTGTGATTGTAAGAATACCAACTGGACATTTGCATGGCTGGAACTGTAATAGACAATTCACAATCATCATCTCTCATACTGATATGGTTTGGATGAAAAAGATGAATTCATTGAGGAGCTGACCGTAGAATGCCTCTTGGGGAAGAAAATACATTATGAGCAGCTAGGAGCCCAACACAGGAAAGAAGAAGCAGAAAGGGCAGAGGATGAGACCCTGGGAAGAAGTTCATGGAAAGAAGTAAGGCAACAGAAACATGGCTAAACCCTTCTGCATTTAAAAAAAAAATTATTTTTGCTCCCAAGGATCAAGGCAAGATGAACACAAAAGGAGTCTTTAAGCTGGGCCACTGTACAGGTGATACAGCCAAAGAGAAATTTTAAGTTATTGCTTTACAATTCAAGCTGTGACCATTTTGTGCAACCCTTAAACTTCTGTAACAGTCTGCTGTATGCAACAGCCATGTTTTGGAGATCATCAAAAAGAGGCTGTTTCCTACTAATGGGTTGACACTAGAGTAAACTTTTTTTAAAGGATACTAGGTGGAAATCACAAAGATAGCTGACATTAAAAATTGGTTAGAGGGACACCTGGGTGGCTCAGTGGGTTAAAGCCTCTGCCTTTGGCTGGGGTCATGATCCTAGGGTCCTGGGATAGAGCCCTGCATCGGGCTCTCTGCTCAGCAGGGAGCCTGCCCCCCGCCTCTGCCTGTCTCTGCCTACTTGTGATTTCTCTCTCTGTCAAATAAATAACCAAAATCTTTTTTAAAAAATGGTTAGAAGTGAACATGAGAATTTAAGATTCAAACCACTTCCCTCTGGACAAGGAATTCAAACCCATCTTGGGCATGACAAACCCAAGCAAAAAGCATCACATGTTTGTTTCCTCGCCCTATCTATTTTTTTTTAAGATTTTATTTATTTGAGAGAGCAAGCACGAGGAGGGAGGAGGGACAGAGGAAGAGGGAGAAGACTCCCTGCTGAGCAGGGAGCCCAATGTGGGGCTTGATCCCAAGACCCTGGGATCATGACCTGAGCCAAAGGCAGATGCTTAACTGATTGAGCCACCCAGGCGCCCAATGTATATATTTTGAAATTCACTTAGTTTTTGAGTCCTCAGTTCTGTCGACAGTAGAGACTAACTGGCCAGTTCAAGATTAACTCAGCCTCTTCCAGTTTAAACTCAGCTCCTTGGATTTTTTTCCACCCCCTCCATTGGTATTCGTTAGGCCCATGCATAACCTTACTCTCTGCTACTCCTGAATGTGATTCAGCATATCCTCTACATGTGGACGAAGAAGATCCTCAGTCTGTGCCCTCTCCCACATCCCTCTACCTGCCTTTTCCACTGATTTTTTTACTCTAGTTGCTTGTGGGCTTCTGACGAACCAGCCAGGCCATTCACTAGGGCCCCTGAGTCTGACTGTAACCTTCCATGTCGCTACTTCACTCTCATGAAGTGCGCTACCACTCAAACTGTCCACTGGGAGGATTTCAGCTCGCTATCATCTTTCACTTCCACTGAGTAGGGCTCTAGTGCAACCAGTTTTCAACTTGGCACCCACATACAGAGTTTACCCATCCATGAAACAAAACTGGCCTTGTGCTTTCTTCACCAGTTTATCATGGGGGGAACTGCCCATGAAGCTATAGGTGTGAGCTGAGGGAGAGGCTCTGGTACCCAGGTGGACTTGGGCCACTTGTTCCTGCAGCTTTCCTGTGTTCTCTGGACCTGTTTGAGATTGATCACCATTGTATCGCTTCTGTTGTAAAATGCATAGCTGCAGGTGAATTGGGGTCTGAGAATACGCAGTTCGTTGGCACCTGATGTCCCATGGTGAGATCCTCTCCTTCTACCAAGGCATTAGAGCATCCCGAGAGTTGTTGGCTTGAGCCCTGAAACGGACTCCGCTATTGGAGTTTGCCAGAGGCTCCATACAACATCCACACCCATCTCTACTATGGGGTGCTGGGTTGTGTGGCCCAGGAGACAGGGTTGCTTCTACTGAAGTCTAGATCCTCTATAATTCTATTTCTTGCTCTGCTCCCCATTCAAAAATAGCAGCCCTTCCTAACACTGGTAAGTGGGGAGAAATAGTCTATGTTGCCCCCCAGAACCTGAAGAAGCATTGTGTTTCTTTGGTAGCAACAGGAGATACAAGTACAATAGCTTTAAATTAACTTTTTTTTTTTTTTTGAGAGGGAGAATGGGGGAGGAAGGGCAGAGGAAGAGGGAGAGAGAGAATCTTAAGCAGATTCTACATTCAGCACAGAGCCTGACGTGGGGCTCCATCTCACGACCGTGAAATTATGACCTGAACTGAAATCAAGAGTCAGATACTTAACCAACTGAGCCACCCAGGCACTCACTTTACATTTACTTTGGAAGGGATGTCACATCATATCCCAGAACACCACCAGTTCCCTGAAACTTCACTGATGTGGAAGGCTTCTGAATCATCATGAGGATTTCCCATTCTGCACATGAAGGACATGTGTTGTCATACCAAGGCATCCAGCTTCCTTGCAAGTTCTTGCTCAGTTGGCCCAAGTAATACCATATTACCCAACACAATAAACCAATATTATGTTCTATGTGATATCCAGATGCCTCAGGGCTCTTTGGCTATGTTGGAAGAGCAGGAGAATTAGCATAATTCTGGAGTAAGATCATGAATGTATATAGTTGTCCCTCATAGGTGAATGATAAAAGCATGTGATACTTCTTCTTGATAGGTATTGAAAAAAATCTGTGTGTTAGACAAAAAGCTACATATAGGGACTTTAAGCTTCTGTTTAGAATGTAGAAAATGAGAGCATTCCTAACCTTATATCACAAAGTCTGCAAAATCATGACTTCTCATGAGCCTGTCAATTAACTGAGGTACAGAGCCACCAACCAGCTTAAAATCTAAAGCAAGAGAGGTGACTTGAAATCAAAGAAAAATGGGACCTGAATCTGAGTGTCATATAAGCTGGTAAGAAGAATTCCACTAAAATTTTTAACAAATTACTAAAGACTGAATGTGGGCTGGTATGAGAGTATAGAATTCCTGGGAGTTGCAAACATAAGGAGAATTTGCATGCATTCACAAGTTCTTGGCCAAGTGTTCACAAGAAAGATTGGTGGACGAGAGACTGAAGAAATCCTCCTTCATCGCACAAACCTGGGGCAAGGAGAAGCAGCTGCTGTGGAAAGGTGTGAAGCCTCCCACATATATTGCTCTCCTATCTCTCCATGAAAAAAAGGCATAAACCACTGGCCACTGGCGGAAAGGCAGCAAGTCCAATAATCTTTAAGGGCACACTGCAGCTAGGGGAAAGAAACAAAAAAATCTGTCTACACTGGGGGAGGTTAGCAAAATTGATAAGCCTGTAGTCAAGCTAACCAAGAAAAAGAGAGAAGACACAGATTACTGTAAGAAAACTCATAATCACTGATTCCACAGCCTTTAAAAGGATAAAAGAGAATATTATAAACAATTCTTTGCCCACAAATTTGATTATTTAAATGAAAAGAGCCAGTTCCTTATAAAACATAGACTATCAAAACAAGAAGTAGATAATCTGAATAGCCATATCCTTCACAATAATCCTAATGATTATTTAAGGAGAAATAATAGTCTAGTTCGTACAAACTCAGAAAATAGAAGACATAATACTTTCCAACTCATTTTAGAAGGTCAGCCTAACTCTGATACTAAAACCAAAGACATAACAAGAAATTTGCAGACCACTATCCCTTGTAAGAGAGACAAAAAAGTCTTAGCAAAATATTAATGAGTCAAAGCCAATAAATATATATAAATGATTATACATCATGGCGAAGTGGAGTTTTCTGAGAAATACAAGACTGACTTAACACTCAAAATCGGTCAATATAATTCATCATGTCAATAGATTAAAGAAAAACACATGATTATTTTAATAGTTGCAGAAAATCATTTGACAAAATCCAACATCCATTGATGACTTAAAACAATTCCAAGTGAATTAGAAATTAAAGAGAATTTTTTCTACTTGATAAAGGGCACTTGTAAAAAACCTATAGCTAACATCATACTTAATGTTGAAAGATCTAATGTTTTCCTCCTAACACTACAAATAAGGCAAAGATGTCTACCTTCACCCCTCCTATAATACCCTCATCATTCCTATTAAATATAATGCTAATAAACAAATTAAATATGCTAGGGATTCCAGCCCACATAATAACAGAGGAAAAGGAAATAAAAATCATGCAGATTGAAAAAGAAGAAATTAAGTTGTCAGTATTTGCAGAGACCTTTTATGTAGGAAATCCCAAAGCATCTACAAAATATCTTCAAGGACTTATAACTGAGTTTAGCAGTCAAAAATTCAGTATAGGGGCACCTGGGTGGCTCAGTGGGTTAAAGCCTCTGCCTTCAGCTCAGGTCATGATCCCAGGGTCCTGGGATCGAGCCCCACATCAGGCTCTCTGCTCTGCAGGGAGCCTGCTTCCTCCTCTCTCTCTGCCTACTTGTGATCTCTGTCAAATAAATAAATAAAATCTTTAAAAAAAATTCAGTATAACTTTGACTCCCTAAAAGCTTAATTACTAAATAACCTACTGTTGACTAGAGGACTTAACAATAACATAAACAGTTGAGTAACACATAATTAATATGTCATATATATTATGTGCTATATTCTTTTTTTCAATTCATCCTTTTTCTTAAAATTTAATTTTTTTCAGTGTTCCAAAATTCATTGTTTATGCATCACACCCAGTGCCCCATGCAATACATGCCCTCCATAATACCCACCACCAGGCTCACCCAACCCCCCACCCCTCTCCCCTCCAAAACCCTTTGTTTGTTCCTCAGAGCCCTTAGTCTCTCATGGCTTGTCTCCCCCTCCAATAAATAAGCTAGGCAAAAAGAAAATGTTATTAAGAAAATCATAAGGAAGAGAAAATACAGAACTATGCTATGTTTATTGGAAAAAACCCACATATAAGTGGACCCATGGAGTTCAAACTTGTGCTATTCAAGGGCCAACTGTATACTATGCTCATAAATGGAAAGACTCAATATTACTAAGAAGTCACTACTCCCCAAATTTATATATAAATTCAATGCAATAACATTCAAAATCCCAGCGGGATTTTTTTTGTTGTAAAAATTGACAAAGCTGATTATAAAATTTATATGGAAATGCAAAGGAAATAGAATACTCAAATTTTTAAAAAGGAAAAAAAGTTGGAGAATTTACATGAATAGATTTCAAGTATTTATACTTAGGTCAATGAAACATAATAGAGACTCCAGAAATACACATTGTATATGTTATAAATACATTATAAATAGATTAGAGATAGATGATAGATAGATATCAATTGATGTTTGACAGAAGTGCCAAGATAGTTCAGTGGAGAAAGGATAGTCTTTTCTATTAATGATGCTGGAACAATTAGACATCCATAAGGACACAAAAAGAACCTTGATACATAGTTTGAATCATATATAAAAATTAATTCAAAATGTATTATAAATCTAAACGTAAAGCCTAAACTATAAGACTCTCAAAGGAAACATGAGAAGATCTTTGTAATCTTGGGTTAGGTCCAGGTTTATTAGGATACAAAAATCACAGAACACATAAGGGGAAAATGATGTCATTCTTCATCAAAATTAAAAATTTTCTTCAAGGGACACTGTTGAGACACTGTTGACAAAATGAAAAGACAAGCAACAGATTGGGAGATCGTATTGGCAAAACACACAAGGTTGGTATCCACAATATATAAAGAACTCATGCAACTCAATAAAATAAACAATCCATTAAAAATTTGACAAAAGGGACGCCTGGGTGGCTCAGTTGGTTAAGCGGCTGCCTTCGGCTCAGGTCATGATTCCAGCGTCCTGGGATCGAGTCCCACATCGGGCTCCTTGCTCGGCAGGGAGCCTGCTTCTCTCTCTGCCTCTGCCTGTGCTTGCTTGCTCTCTCTCCTTCTCTCTCTGTCAAATAAATAAATAAAATCTTAAAAAAAAATTTGACAAAAGATTTCAACAGACACCTTTATCAAAAAATATATAAAGAGGGTAAGAGACACATGAAAGATACTCAGCATCATTAGTCAGTAGAAAAATGCATGTTAAAACCACTACATACAAATTAGATTAGCAAGAGATAACAAACAAACAGACAACAACAAACCAAAAATAACAAGTGCCAGCAAGGGTTCAGAGCGACCAGAAAAAACTCTCTTATGTTGTTGATGTTAGTGGGAATACCAAGTGGGAGCTGCTTAGGAAAATACTGCTTGTTTTGTAAAATCTTAAACACACACTTACCACACAATCTAGCAATCCTCCCGAGATTTTGTTTAAGAAAGATGAAAACCTTTATCCAACAAAAACAAAATAAACACAACTGTATTTGAATGTTTATAGTGGTTTTATTCATAATAGCAAAACAAAGAAAAAGCAAAAATCAAGAAGGGGAAAGAAAACACTAGGTTTACGGTCCCCACTTAAAGAAATTCTGCTACATTTTCAACAACCCTGCAAGGGAGATACTCTTCTTTCTTCTAATCAATAAAGAAACCAAAGCTTTGGAGGGGTTAATAGTTATTTCCTCTAAAAAGGAGATTAAGAGGTATAAACCTCAGTTATGAAATAAGTAAGTCATGGAGACGGAAAGTAGAGCAGAGGGGGAGTATAGTCTGCAGTGTTGTAAGAACAAGGTAGGTGACAAGATGGTGACTAAGCTTATCGTGGTGAGCACTGAGTAATGTACAGAATCGTTGAATCAGTAT
Organism: Taxidea taxus jeffersonii; assembly: GCA_003697995.1. NCBI lineage: Eukaryota > Metazoa > Chordata > Mammalia > Carnivora > Mustelidae > Taxidea > Taxidea taxus. Next base: position 50,035 of record RCUC01140682.1, read on the forward strand.
GTTGCACATCAGAAACTAGTATAAAACTGTATTTTAATCATACTTCAATTAAAAAAACGGTGGGGACAAACCTGCAACAGGGACACCCCCACACCTCTCAAAAAGAAGAAAAAGGTATTCCAAGGCATAGCTAATAAGATGCAGAGCCAGGTTTCAAACCCAAGCCATTCTCTACACAATTAGTCTGGCTATAGTTTTGACGAGGCTGGGTTGATCAATATATTTTCAATACCGTGTGCTCTAGAAACTGCGTATGTCCTGGGTTGAGTCTTTGAGATAAGCCTTGGAACTCTAGTTCATGGGAATGTAGACACCACAGATGTCAATTTCAGGGTTTCTTAGTTCACCTTTGCCAAATATGGAGTCAGCATATCTGCACGATGTTGTATTCTAGGGGGCCTCAATGTGTTCATGTTCCTCATTTGAAGGCTTACCCCTGAGTAGCTCAGAGAGGGTGTACAGACAGGAAGTTCTGTTGTGGGGAGGGTGTTTCTTGTCTCCCTCCTGCTGGAAATGGTCTTGGGTCATGGTGAGGGGCTGCCGCTGGAGCTGGTGCCCCCCACCCAGTCAATCTCAGCTGGGTTACAATCTTCTTGTAAGTCAGGAGCAGCCAGTGGGGTACAGTTGTCATGGGAATCTGACTGTTTTAAATGCTGGCGGGGAGAGGAAAAAAATGCACTGCGTGTAACACATTACTTTAAAAATCTACGACTTGTGACACTGAGTCAATGTGACGGACTTATTAAGAACACAGCAAAGGATTGAAAAATATGTCCTGAACATCCTGGCCTTGTATCTGTAAATTCACAAACTTATTGAACAAGAAGAATCGTTGCAGGTCTATTTCAAAATAAAGTCATCTGGGAAAAAAGCCTTTCCCAAACTGGTTTTTATAAACGAATACATCTCAAAGTGCATGGATTAAAATATTAAGCCCATAAAAGGACAATTCAGTAGCAGTGCCCTCAAGGATGAGGAGTGTTCAGTGGAGGCTGGGGCTTAGGTGAGGACTCGTGTGGGAACTAGGTCTGTAAATGGGTTCTTTCGGATGAATGGAAGATTCATAGCATTTGATAATTATTCTGGTTGCAAATCAGTGTCAGGAACAGTGAAATTATCAGGGGACAGGAGAGGAGACTATATATAGGTGGAAAATAACTGATATAGACAAATGACAGCTAACATGAGCATTTTTTAAAAGGTTTTATCCATTTATTTGACAAAGAGACACACCAGGAGAGGGAACACAAGCAGGGGGAGCAGCAGAGGGAGAAGCAGGCTTCCCACTGAGCAGGGAGCCCAAAGTGGGGCTCGATCCCAGGACCCTGGGATCATGACCTGAGCCAAAGGCAGATGCTTAACAACTGAGTCACCCAGGCACAGAACATGAGAATTTAAAAAAAACAAAGATAGGTGCCCCCATCACAAAGGGTTTCCCCATCTGACAGTCTCTTACTTGATGGATCATCCAGCCACGTCCTTGATAAATTCAGGGTGTCGCTTATAGACAGTATCTTTATAACCAAGTCTACTGAATATTTCCTGCTGAGTGCAAGAAGCCCCAGGAAACTGCAATGCCAAAGTACTTGCTGGGTGATGGGGAATGAGTGGTTGACCTTCCCACCTTATGGTGCACAATAGCTGTCCCAAAAGGCTATGTTTGGGGCAGAGGTGGGACTTTGTATGGAGGACATGTCTTTAGTCCAGTTGATTCCATTTCTTCAGAATCTTCCCCTACCTGTTCCCCTCTCAGGTGAAGAGGAAACTACATTTCTGGCTCATTGTTTGATGAAGGATTTTCGAAACGAGGGTGCTGACTTTCAGTTGGTGTTCATGTCCACAGAAGCCAAAATGAGATATAGAATTAAAACAATCCATTTCAAGTAAGGCTAGTTTGACAAACCAAGGTGATATGTCTATCTTTGTTAGGTGGCAAGGTCAGGAAACTATTTGATTTTGACAAATGATTTAGGGCTTTGTCACCTGTTACTTTGTGTTGTTCAAGATTATTCTACCTATGTTAGGCTTGTCACTCCAATATTTAGGCACCTTTAAGATGCTGAATATCTCTGGAGAAATTCAGCTAGAGCAGATTTGGGGTAGATTTTTTTAAATATTTTATTTATTTGACAGAGAGAGATCACAAATAGGCAGAGAGGCAGGCAGAGAGAGAGAGGAGGGGAAGCAGGCTCCCCGCTGAGCAAAGAGCCCAATGCAGAGCTGAATCCCAGGACGTTGGGATCATGACCTGAGCTGAAGGCAGACGCTTTAACCCACTGAGCCACCCAGGTACCCCAGATTTTTTCATCAGTTTATGGATGGCAGCTAAAGTTCTGAGCATGGATGAAATCCTGCAGAGAGGAACAGTGAAGAGAAAGGAAGGGTGAGGTAGACACCAGAGAAGCTTGGGTCACGGATGTCGCGAGAATGTTACTTAGAAGTATAAACTCTGTCAAATCACAAAGGTTGAAAAGCAGTCAAGGGCAGATTGCAATGACTTTGAACTTTGTACCCCATATAAGGGACCCCACTGGTGTGCCTTCCTCAGACCCAGATAGCTCTTTCCTTCCAGGCCATACACCTGGCCATGGCTTCCCTCCCTCCCCACAGGTGTCCAGAGCATGTGGGTCAGGCACCTTGGAGTTGCCCACCTGCCCGGGAGGGAGAGGCCCTTCACAGCTGTGGAGCTGCTAGGATGTTTTAGTTTCCCACCGCTGCTATAACAAATAACCCCCAAGTTAGCAGCTAAAATAGCACAGACCGAGCATCTTCAGTTTTGCAGGTAAGAGGTCCGAAACAGGTTTCACTGGGCCACAATCCACCTGTTGGCCAGCCTGAGTTCCTTCTGGAGACTCTTGCAGAGAATCTGCTTTCTCGCCTCTTCCAGACTCTAGAAGCCACCTGCATTTCCTGCTTTGCCCCCTCCCTTCATCTTCAGAGCCAGCAGCACGGCATCTTGTAATCCCTCTCTGACTACAACCTCCTCTTCTATCACCGCCTGCCTACCCCGTCCCTCAGGAGAACCTTTGTGATGACGTTGGGCCACCCAGATCATCCAGGATAGTCTCCCCATCCTGAGATACTTAATCATATCTGCAAAGACACTTTTGCTCTACAAGGCACCAAATGCACAGAAGGTTTTGGTAAAAAGGATGTGGACATCTTTGGAGGGCTCTTATGCCTGTCACACAAGGACTCTCATTTTCCTTGAGAAAAGGAGCTAGATTCCCATGTTCATCATGCGCCCACCTGGGCCTGGCACTGTGCAGGGGGGTCCACCAATGAGTGAGCCCTCATCCTTGCCTGCACAGATCTTCCTGTAGGGAAGGGGATGACCTACCATATCATGTCATGACCAGCGGCAGTGCTGAGGGGTTCAGGAGAAGGGAAGGGCTAGCATTCCCCCCGAGGCTCAGGAGGGGCCTCCTTTCACCTGGTTGGGGTAAGTGCTGTAATCGAGGCACACAGGGCAGCACAGTGGGGACATGATCCATCCAACTGGATGAAGTAGATGCCGTGCGTTGTGTGAGGACAGCATATGGGGAGGCAGTGGTGGGAGGCCAGGGCACTGAACAACTGGGAAGATTTTTAAGGAGAAGACGTGGGCAAGCAAAGCCTGGAGGCAAAGAGTGCTTTATTCTTCAGAAAGAGGGAAGGGGATGCCTGGGTGGCACAGCTGGTTAAGTGTTGACTCTTGGTTTTGGCTCACGTCCTGATCTCAGTGTGGTGATCTCAAGGTCTTGAGACCAAGCCCTGCAGCAGGCCCCATGCTGGGCTCGGAGTCCGATAAAGACTCTGTCGCCGCCCTCTGCCCTTCTCTACCCACCCTGCTCGCTTTTTGCATGTGCATGCTCTCTTTCTTAAATAAATAAATTTCTTAAAATATAGAGGGAGGGAGGGGTCCGGTTGGGAGGGGAGTCTCATCTAAGAGGGATCACAGCACTCAGGTCACCACAATGGTGGGGATGTGACTCTGTCCCTCGGTTTGACGATACTGTACCATTTCTCAAAGGCCTGCCCCACTGCGCCCCAGGCAAGCTGCCCTCTCCTGCTATTCTGCTTCCTCTCTCGGCCCCTTGAACTTTATCTTCTTTTCCCTGTTAACTGAACCTCACATTCCTGGGACACAGTGGTCCCTCAGGTGACTACTTGCCGGTGACATGCACTTCTGTGGTCAGACATCCTGTGTCCTGGGAGTGGGGGGGCGCTCACTGCCGGTCCATGTCTGGCTAGAGGCGGGTGGTGGGAGTGAGGAGGCGCACTTGCTGCAGTGGCCAGACAGGGGTTCAGGGACCCCGTTACCTATAACTTGCCTCGCCCTTAGGAAGCCACTGTGCAAGTGCTCCTAGTCCAGCTCCTCTAGGAAGCTCGTCTTTCAAGTGTAGATAAGTCAGTAGACTCAAAAAGAATTGATCGTGGGGCTCCTGGGTGGCTCATTACGCATCTGCCTTCGGCTCAGGTTGTGATCCCGGGGTCCCAGGATCAAGCCCCGCATCAGGCTCCCTGCTTGGTGAGCCTGCTTTTCCCTCTCTGCCTGCTGCTCCCCCTGCTGTGCTCTCTCTCTCTCTCTCTCTCTCTCTCTCTTTCTATCAAACAAGTAAATAAAATCTTAAAAAACAAAAAAGAGGGGCGCCTGGGTGACTCAGTGGGTTAAACCCTCTGCCTTCAACTCAGGTCATGATCTCAGGGTCCTCGGATCGAGCCCCGAATCGGGCTCTCTGCTCAGCAGGGAGCCTGCTTCCTCCTCTCTCTGCCTGCCTCTCTGCCTACTTGTGATCTCTGTCAAATAAATAAATAAAATCTTAAAAAACAAAAAAGAAATGATCGTGAAAATAAGTCAAGGGAGGAATAACGACAAAAGAAAAAAGCTGGTCATTAGGCATCAGTGTTTATAGTCTCTAGCCATTCTCTCCAACATGGCAATCACTAGTCACCTGTGCCTATTTAAATTTGAATCAATTAAAATTAAATAAAATGACAAATTTGTGTCCTCGGCCACACTAGTTACATTTCAGTGGCTGCGTTCCTGGATAGAGCCAATCTGGACATTTTCATCACTATAGAAAGTTCTGTGGACAACAGTGGGCTATAGTCATGCTCCAAACCCCCAACGTCTTCTCAGAAAACCCAGAGTCCCTGTCGTGGCCGATCCCCGCAGTCTCCCAGGCAAGGGTACTTCCACCGGGAGGCTTCTGGGAAGGATGTGGAGGTGCTGCTGGCATTTAGTGCCTGGGGACAAGGAATGGCAGACATGTTGCCATGCTCAGAATACTTTCACACAACCCCATTTGTCCTGTTTGCAGTGAAATTTTTGAAAGTCCTGAAATCTATTAATTATGACCTAAGCTTGGATCCTAACTCTATTTCACACGTAAATACAAACTGATTTTTACTGTGCACCTCCATATCCAAGAACACAAAAAGCTACTCTTCAAAATAGAGTCACTGTTTCAGAAAATTTCTATCCTGATAGCAACACTGTGCTACTGAGTTGCCAGCATACTGGTCTCGGTTCACTGTCAGATTCACAGTGATTTTATGTGTAGGTGCAAGGGTCTTACTAACTCATAATTTCTAGTACCACTGGGAAGTACTTATTTTATGGAGGGCTTTCTACTTCTTCCTGGAGGTAGGCCATTGTGTTAATTTTTTTAAAAAATTATGAGTAAATGTTGTATTATCTATGGATTTCATGACAAGAGAACAAAGGGTCCCATTTCTGGGCTCTCTACTCTGTTCCATTGGTCTGCATCTGTTTTTGTGCTAGTACCATGACATTCATAGCAGCAACGTCCACAAATAGCCAAACTGTGGAAAGAGCCGAGATGCCCTTCAACAGACGATAAAGAAGATGTGGTCCATATATACAATGGAATATTACACAGCCATCAGAAAGGATGAATACCCAATATCCAGTGAATATCGCATCAACATGGATGGGACTGGAGGAGATTATGCTGAGTGAAATAAGTCAAGCAGAGAAAGTAAATTATCATATGGTTTCACTTACTTGTGGAGCATAAGGAATAGCATGGGAGACATTAGGAGAAGGAAGAGAAAAATGAATGGGGGGACATTGGAGGGGGAGATGAACCACGAGAGATTATAGATTCTGAGAAACAAACTGAGGGTTTTAGAGGGGTGGGGGCTGGGGGGACGGGTGAGCCTGGTAATGGGTATTAAGGAGGGCATGGATTGCTTGGAGCACTGGATGTCATATGCAAACAATGAATCATGGAACACTACATCAAAAACTAATGATGTTGGGTGCCTGGGTGGCTCAGTGGGTTAAAGCCTCTGCCTTTGGCTCAGGTCATGATCCCAGGGTCCTGGGATCGAGCCCTGCATCAGGCTCTCTGCTCCACAGGGAGCCTGTTTCCCCCTCTCTCTCTGCCTGCCTCTCTGCCTACTGATCTCTGATCTCTGCCTGTCAAATAAATAAATAAAATCCTAAAAAAAACACAAAAAACTAATGATGTTGTATGGTGACTAACATAACATAATAAAAAAATAATAACTAAAAAAGAGTGAAAGGGTCATTTGAAAACATTTGCTATGTAAAGAGGGCTTTGGTTTGATAGAAGGGAGATGCATCAGGGATGGACCCTCTGCTAATTCACTCACCTCCACCCACTTTGCACCTGTTCCCTCTGCTCCCACCGCACCGTCTTCTGGCTCTTTCTCCAGCCTAGCAAACAGGGTCCTGCTTCAGGTCTTGGCCCCCTCTCTTTGCCTGGCCTGGACCCCTCTTTCCATGGGTCCCTTCACTTAGGGGTCAGTTCAGACTTCCCCGCGGCCCTCTCTGACACCCGCGTCTGCAGTGGCACCCTGCGTCGTCCCACCAGCCCGCCCGTGTTTGGTGCTCTGCTGACTCTCTACGGCAGTAGGAACTGTCTCCTTTGTTGGTAAGCCTGACACCATGTTGCAGCTCAGGAAATCACCCCAGAAGGACAGTCCTCAAAGAACTCAGGGCACCGAGCACAACATTTTCTAGAAAATGGTTGCCCACCTTTGAAGAAAGAATCCTTGGACCTAGAAATTTGAAATGCATCAAACATTATGACTTCGGCCGTCATCAGCTTGCTTCTTTGTTAGACCGAACAACCCAGTTTTCCAAGTTGTTTGCTTTTCTTGGGATTTATCTCCTGCGATGCTGTGAAGGGAGCCTCAGGTTTTTGCTCTGTTGGGACCCCAAGGAGCAGCCTGACAGTTTCCTTACTGCTTATAACCTGCGGCTCCCTCCAGAGGCCTCTGCTCCTCTGTGGGCCATGCCTACTGGTTGTCACGGCATTAATTAAACTGCAAGAATAAAGGCATTGCATGTCATTTTCTATATTGGATGCCTTCATGTTATGGACAGATCTCCGCGGAGAAATCCCGTACATAAAGTGAAAACAAATGCCTGGTAACTTCACAAAAGCTCAATTGGGGTATTGTTAAGAGGAGAAATCGCAGCCCACTGAACATGAACTCTGCACCATGGGTCGTATTTGATAAATGTCCAGAGAAATATGCGTGGACCGCCTTCTTTCATTTCTAAATTACATTTCCACTTCCTCCCCCCAAACATATATGGCAGTTTAAAAATGGTCACACCATTTCAGGGATACGAGCCTTCAGATTCCTGTTTCCAAGCAATAAACTAGTAACTACTGTGAAATCAGAAAAATTCATTGTCCACTATTTCCATGCATATGGATAAAACTTTAGGTGGATTTCAGATGTTTTCAGATATACATACAAGCTGTATCAGGCATGCTGCATTTTAAGAAATACGGTTTTTAGTAACAGCGAGCATAATGAAATATAAAATAAAGTACAAAAACAGCGGCCTTGGTGTTCACCAGCAGAAGAATAAAAGACTTTGGAAAGATAAGGCTTTGTCCCACATTCCAAAGGTCAACTCACTGGGCTTCTGTCCAATTGGAATTGGCAAGGGCTCCTCAGAAGCCTCTGGAAGCTTTCCCCAGAAGGAAATTATGGACAGGGTTAGCAAAACACATAGGCCACCCCTCATTAAACTAAGGGCATGGGACATGTTGAGAGCCTGGAGGGCAGGAGAGCAGTGGACCCTGACTAGACCAGTGCTCCTCGAAGCCTGTGTCTCCAGCTGTCATCCTGCGGCCACCAGGACCTAACGGTAGGAATGACGTGTTCAGAACTTTTATAGCAGCTACAAAAACTCCCTGTATTTCAATTGGGCCCAATAATAATATATTTTATTTTTTTTAAGATTTTATTTATTTATTTGACAGAGAGAGACACAGTAAGAGAGGGAACACAAGCAGGGGGAGTGAGAGAGGGAGAAGCAGACTCCTCGCTGAGCAGGGAGCCCGATGCGGGGCTCGATCCCAGGACCGTGGGATCATGACTGGAGCTGAAGGCATACGCTCAATGACTGAGCCACCCAGGCACCCCTTTTTATTATTAACTCAACTATTATTCTTTTTTTTAAAAGATTTTATTTATTTATTTGACAGACAGAGATCACAAGTAGGCAGAGAGAGAGGAGGAAGCAGGCTCCCTGCTGAGCAGAGAGCCCAATGTGGGACTTGATCCCAGAACCCTGGGATCATGACCTGAGCCGAAGGCAGAGGCTTTAACCCACTGAGCCACCCAGGCGCCCCCTCAACTATTATTCTTATGCATCTATATTTAAATTTTATTTTTCTAGTAATTAATTTTTATTGTAATGCTTAAAGGTCTTGGTTCACTGCAGGTTGTAATGAAGAATCCTTCACTGCAGGGGTGCATGAGTGGTGCAGTGAGTTAAGCATCGGACTCTTGGTTTCAGCTCATGTTGTGATCTCAGGGCCATGAGATTGAGCCCCGCTTCAGGTTCTGTGCTCAGTGGGGAGTCTGCTTGACATTCCCTCTGCCCCTCCTGCTCATGCTCTATCTCTCTCTCTAAAATAAATAGATAAATCTTAAAAAAAAAAAAAACTTCCATTGCGGATTATTTTAGAAGCACTGGTCAAAATCAAATGGAATATAGATAAATTCATTGCCAAGGAGTAAATTGAGCAGAACTGAATTGAGAGCACAGAAGTACAGGTTGTCCTCAGGTTGTATATTAAAGGCATCCTGGAGGATTTGCGGTATCAGGTGGGAGGTCAGATTATTTCTAAGGTATCTGCCTACCTTGGTTATGTGATTAATTCATTCATTTAACAAATACGTATTATGAAATGTTCCAGATGCTCAGGATACACTAGTGAATAAAATAGCAAAAAAATGGAGTTTACATTCTAGTGGAAGGAGATGAAGAGTGAACAATAAACATAATGAGTGAGTAAAGAACACAAATCTAGAGCCGCAAATCAGTGATAGAAAATGTACAACTTAGGCATACCAGAGTGCCTGGGAAGGGGGGTGAGGGGAGGGGTGTATGTGTGTGTGTGTGTGTGTGTTAAGGATAATTTCAAATACTGTGGTAAGGGTAAGCCTCAGTGTGAAGTGACATTTGAATAGAAATTTGAATATCATGAGGTGTCAGTCATGTGCCTTTAGGAGGAAGAAGGGTCCAGGCTGAGGAGAGAGCTAGTGCAAAGAGCTGGGTTAGGGGAGCTGAGAAAATAGGTCAGGGAGAAGCAAGGAGTCTTGTGTGGTTGAGCAGAGTGGTCCAGGGGTGGGGATTGGAGATGATGGCAGAGAGGGAGTAGGGAGCCAGACCTTTTTAGGCCACTTTTAGGGCCACTATAAGGACTTTGGTTTTTACTCTGAAAATGGCATGGCACACTTTCAGGGATCACTCAGGCTGTCATATTTAGAATAGAGTAGGATGGGAGACCAGTTTGGAGGCTATTCCAAGTGAGAGAGGATGATGGTTTGGTCTATAGTGGTAGCAGGAGAGGTGAGGAGAAGTACATTGATGCTAGTTATATTTTTATGGTACAGCTAGTGGGATTTCCTGACCTGTGAGGATGTACTGTGCAAGAAAAAATGAGACATCACTTGTTTTGATCTCAAGTCTTTTTTTCTTCTTCCATTATAACTTCAGAGCCATATTAGTTAAGTTATGATTTCTGATTTTTAGTGGAAGTCTCAACTTGAAGAAGCAAAAGGAGATTCTTTTTGAAGAGCACCCCACTGTCATTCAGGGTCTGGATCCTGGTGATGGCTCAGTGAGCCCAGCAGATCATCACACACACACACTGTAGAGGTGTGAGGGTCTTTGGCATTCCAAAAGATCTGTTCCTCACACATGCAATCAGGGAGCTATACATTTTGCATACCCTTTCTGAAATTTAAACTTCAACTGGACCTGAAATCGGGCGGGCCCCTTTAGAAGCCTGCCCTTTATCATAGGGCCTGACATCAGCAAGCTTTTGCATTTAGCACCAGAGCCTCCTGTGGTTTAAAAAAGAAAAATCTCAGACAATGAGAAAAGGACAGTGTCTTCAATAAATGGTGCTGGGACAACTGGACAGCCACATGCAAAAGAATGAAACTGGGCCACTATCTTACACCAGGGGTGTGACTCAAAATGGATTAATTCTGGATGTAAACCTGAAACCATAAAAATCCTAGAAGAAAACATAGGTGGCAAGCTCCCTGACATTCATCTTGGTGATGATTTTTTGGATTTGATACCGAAGGCAAAAATAAACAAGTGAGACTACATAAACCTGAAAAGCTTCTGCACAGCAAAGGAAAGAGTCAACAAGATGAAACAGCAACCTTCAAGTGAGGGAAAATACGTTCAAGTTATATATCTGCTAAGGGATTAATATCCAAAATATATGGAGAACCTATACAACTCAATAGCAAAAAACCCAACAGTCTGATTAAAATAGGAGAGAACCTGAATAGATGTTTTTCCAAATAAAACATTCAGATGGCCAACAGGTACATAAAAAGTTGCTCAATATCACCCATTATCAGGGAAATGCAAATTAAAACCACAGTGAGATATCACCTCACACCTATTAGAATGACTGTTGTCAAAAAGACAAGAGAGAAAATGTTGGTGAAGATACAGAGAAAAGAGAACCCTTGTGTATTGGTAGGAATGTAAATTGGTGCAGCCATTATGAAAAACAGTATGTATAAAATATAAAGCTACCATATGATCCAGCAATTCCACTTCTGGGTATTTATCTGAAAAAAATGAAAACACGAACTCAAAAAGATATATTCACAGCAATTTCATTGCAGCATTATTAACAATAGCCAAGCTACGAAAACAACCTAAGTGTCGTTTAGCGGATGAATGGATAAAGAAAATGTGATATCACACACACACACACACACACACACACACACACACACACACACACACAGTGGAGTGTTATTTGGCTATGAAAAAAAATGAGATCTTGTTATTTCCAACAACACGAATGGACCTTGAGGACATTATGCTAAGTGAAATAAGTCAGAGAAAGACAGACACCATATGATCTCACTTATATGTGGAATCTAAAAAAGTAAATTTCATGGATACAGAGAACAGACTGGCGGTATGTACAGCATGGCAACTATAGTTAATAATACTGTATTGCATAAAGTTGGATAACTATGTATGTTGACTGATGTTAACTAGACATACTGTGGTGATCATTTCACCACATTTAAAATATCAAGTCATTACATTGTATGCCTGGGACTAATATAATGTAAGTCAATTATACATCACTTTGAAAAAATAAAAAGAGATGTAACAAATTAAAAACAGAATCCCATCCACAAGAGATGAAGACACACCTCACCCGAGGAGTCATGCCAGACGCTACACCAAGCCCTTCCCCCACATATCTCTCTGACTCCAGCCTAAGAAGCCTGCATTACCATCCTAAGTGACAGACCAGTGAACAGGCTTGGGTTTAAGCAACTTGCCTGTCGTCACCCAGCTAGCTGATGCAGCCAGGATTTCAACTCAGATGGTTTCATCCAAAGCCCTTTGATGTTCACCATCTCACTCCTCTGCCTCTTAACATAACCTAACACTTGCCAAGTGGCAGTCACATTCTGTCCTCTGGAACACCAACATCCCCCTGCGGAAAATCCCATGTAAGCGGGACCAGGCCTATCTCTTCCAATTTCTATAGTTTACCAACCCTGGGCATTCATCTTGTCTGGATTGAACTTCAGCCAGTTCATTCTCAGCCAGCTCTCCAATTTAAGCAGCCAGTGGGTAAAATACAAAAACCACCCTGCTGGAATCAGATGAAAAAGAAACACAGGCTGGGAATTTGTTGGCATAATGGTGAAGCAGGAGGTCCAGGTCCCTTGCTGGTGTTTTAAATGGTCTTCTATAGACACTGGACAGGGCGCATCCCTCTGGCCAGAGACACAAGAGTGGCATCCCCTCAGTGGACGAGCAATCATCACAAACCACCTTGTGGCTTTCCAGAGAGAAGGATGTACTTGCTGGAGCCAAAATAAGACAAAGTACTCTCTCCGCTCCACCTCAACACCCGAAATTGAATAGTGCTTGGCGGTGGTACAAGGAGCAGCACAATAAATATTAAATCAGCCAGACTCAATTTGATTGACTGCAGGACTTGAGCGGGAAACTGTAAAGAATTGATTGAAATGGTTCTGCTCATCTCTTGTGTTTATCCTGCGCTCCCGTCTGTCCTCTTTATCTATCCTTTCCACCTGCTCAGCCCTCAGCAACCAGGAGAGCTACAAGCCCACCAACCCTGAGGAGCCCACCCAGGAAGGTGTGTGGACAGAACATGTGGACAGAGAGCACGGAGGCTTCAGTCCTTTGTCTCCTTTTTCCCTGGAAGCAGCCAGGGTCAGTCAGGAGGGCAGGATCCAGAACACATGTTGGGGGAGAACCTGCAGATCCTCATGGGAGGAGACCAAGGAAACGGGGGAGTTTAGAGAAAGGGAAAGTAGAGGAGGAAGGTGATGGAAAAACTAGAAGGAGACGAGGAAGGAATGAGCTGAAAGGGAAGGGAAGCCCCTCCAGCATTTGTCCAAACAACACCATTATGCCTCCTACTCTTTCTTTAAGACCTTAGAGAATTTTATAAGACATAAGAAGACAGGTGTCTGGGGTGTCTTTTTAACCTCCCAGCTGAACCCCGGTGGGACTGAACCCCATTTACTTGAAGTCCTACTGCCTTCCTTCACAGAACCGCTAACAGGTACCTGCCACCATCAGTGTGCAGATGTGTGCTAATCCCTCCTCCCTTAATGAACTGAAAGACTGTCAAGGGCAGGGCTTGTTTCTAATACATCTTTATAGTCTCTGCCCTTAATAGGATTCCTGCCTCATGGAAGGTACTTAATAAATAAGAAGTGAAAAACCCAAGTCCAATAAAAGCCAAATCACTGGGAAGACACAGAAGTATACATCCTATGTTATTGCATATGTAGAAAGTTCCGGGGGCTCCTGCCTGGTGCTGTTAGTTGAGCTCCTAACTCTTTCGGCTCAGGTGATCTAACGGCTCTACATGTTCAGTGGGGAGTCTGCTGGAGTTTCTGTCTCCTCCCTCTGCCCCTACCCAACCCCCTCAAATAAATAAATAAATCTTAAAAAAAAAAAAAGAAAGGAAAGAAAGTTCCAAAACAGGCAAAACTAATCTGAGGAGCAGGATATTAAATAAATATATACATATATAAATATAAATATATATATACATATATTTATGTATGTATATATATATAAATATTATGATGGGCCTCTGAAGAATGGTGATGGTCTATGGCCTGATCTGGGTGGTGCTTGTTTTGTGTTTCCTTTGCGAAAATGACTAGCTGTCCGCTGGTGATTTGTGCGCTTTTCCATATCCGTTCTACATGCTTTGATAAAAAGTTTACTAAAAGAAAAAAAGGAAAATCAAATAATTAGCTGTTCCAGAGAGACCCAGCAAAAAGCAATTGATGTGGATGAGAGACTCAAATAATACAATGAGCTGCCTCTCCTTTCTTTTGCTGAGTGTGAATTAAAATAGCTTGCAAATTATATGACAAGTTTCCCCAGAACTTCCCAAACATAATTACTCAGTAGCCTATCTTATTGCACTGCTGATCAATCATTGATCCTTAACAGGTCAACAAAAAGAAATGCATCCATATGTACATGCAGGTTACAATCTAATTAAGGACCTCTATAGTGCCATGTTTTATATTATTGATTCCCAAAATGTTGTTCCACGGAAGGTGAACAAAAAGACTTCTCTGCCTCAGTAAGCTTTCAGGATGTCAGACACTGAAAAGTGAATTGTGCCTCTGATTAATTGATTTTAATAATAATAATTTTATTTATATAGAGACCTTGCCAAGGTATTCAGGGAGCTGTAAAGCAGCCCATAACCCATGATTAAAGCATTATACAGGCAATATATAACAAGCCTCCCTCCGAAAGTAAAACAAAGGGAAGAGATGGATGGGACTGAGATATGAAGTTGCAGGAGAGGGAACAGGCTGTAGATTCAGCGTGGAAGGGGTGATAAATGCTTCATTAGGGAAGGAGGGGAGTTTCCTGGGTTTGGTGCAGGAGTGTAATTTAACAGAGTTGGATTGAAACAGTGGCCTATGGGGAGTCAGTCTCCCTATGGAGATGTGTGCACTTCCTCCTCCCGGAGCCTGGGGGAGGGGATGCAGGTAATACTCACATCTTTCCTGGCAACCACATCTGACCTATGAGTGGGATTCTTCATAATGACCCAAATAGCAGAAGTTAAGGAAATATATGTCCATTTATTTCTCACTTCTTGACACGGGCAAAAGATCTAGATAATTTTCTTTTTCTCAGAAAGTCCTAAACTAAGTCCTGGAAAATATAAACGTATGAGGAAGTCACTGTGAAGGTGGCCAAGTGTCAAAGTTCTGAGAGAGCATCAGCAGGAGCTTGAGAATTGGGAATGATTATTGGGACTTCCTGCCTCTGCAACCTCCCTACGCACACTCCCTTCCCTGCCTGGGGCGCTCCCTTCCCTGCCCACAGCCCACAGGTGCCAGGTGTCCCCGCTAACCCCGCCACCTGACCTCTGCCAACATCACTGTGGCTCCTCGGTTGGTCAGGCATTTTAGTTTCTGGTTTTCTTTTACTGTGACTTGTAACCATGTAGAGACATTTAAAAAGTTGTGAAAAGCAGAGAAAGATGTAAAGAAGTAGAAAAAAAATGATCCCTAGTCTAAGCACCCAAAGGCTGATTTTTGAGATTTTCTGAAATATTGTATTCAAGAGTGTGTGTATGTGAGACATATGAGAAAATGTCTCCATGGATATGTAAATTTTTGTCAGTAGTTATTTCTAGGTGGTGGAATGATCATTGATTTTTTACTTTGATCTCTATACTTTCATATAACATTAGGAAAAATGACATGTGGCTATCTTTTAATTAAAATCAGGGAAAAAATAATAAAGTAAAACAGGGAAGCCGGTTATTTCTCTTGAGGTTTGTCACCTGATACGAATGGTAGGTAGTCTATCTTTTTTTAGATGTAATGATGTAATCAAATATGACTTCCAGAAAGATGACGTGGCAGATGCTGAAACAACTTTTTTTTTTTTATTTATTTTATTTTATTTATTTATTTATTTATTTATTTTATTTTATTTATTTATCTGACACAGAGCAAGCGAGTGAGCGAGCAAGAGATAGAGAGCAAGCACAAGTAGGGGAAATGGCAGGCAGGGGAGAAGCAGGCTCCCTGCTGAGCAGGGAGCCTGATGCAGGGCTCCATCCCAGGATCCCAGGATCTTGACCTGAGTCGAAGGCAGATGTTTAACCAACTGAGCCCCCCAGGCACCCCCAAAACAACCTTTTGGAGAAAAAGCTGAGAGTCTAGTAGCCTAGTTGTTCTAGGGTACAAATCTACTTTGTATTTAGTTTGGCCATGTGAATAACGAGAAAAGAAGTCATTGTAGGAAAGGGAAAAGTAATTAACAAAAACCTCCAAGTGATGAGATGGAAGATTAGCAGGGACATAGCCTCACTAGCCAGGTGATATGTGCCGTTAAACAGAAAGACAGATGACCAAAGGGAATTTTCCTCCAGCCAGAACCAGGGCAGGGAATTTCCAGGGGCTCAATTAATTTCACCTAATCCCTGGGCAAATAAAATAAAACCTTTATCCTATGCTGGGTAGATACAGTGACTAATATGTACCCAATAGACGATGATGTTGTCTGAAATGAAATTAAAAAAAAAAAATTTAAATCTGTCTTTTGTTTCATGCTATTCTTATCTAGGTTGGCTATGCAATCCTGTGCCTTTGTGTGAGGAAAGCTGGAGAGATGTGGCAGGGGAGGAAGGGGAGCCAGAGTTTACTGGGAATCCTTGGGCAATGAGTGATTGATTAGTGGGTGAGGAGTCAAGTGAGAGCTAGTGCCCCGGACTGAACAAAAGAGCTTCCATTATTCAGCGAGTGCTGGGGAAGGGTGGGGAGAGACTGCATGGAAGGCTGCCATGAGTCTAAGAGAAAAGCAACTTTCTGGGGAAAAAAGCAGACATTAATGCAAAGAAGGCAACCGTATTTTACCCACGGAGCAAAAAGTTTGACATTACAGAGGACAGAGGATAAGAAATGGATCTAGAGAGAGGCAGACTGTAGAATGTTGACACTAGGCATGTTTTGCTCTTGTGGTTCTACTTCACCTTCAATATTTGCCCTTCTCTGGATTGCTGATTACATAATCAACCAATTTTAGATTGTTATGTTGAGGGATGTTTCTTTTTTGTTGTTGTTTTTCAAAGCCTGTGACTGATGCTTCGGGATGGCTCAGTTTTCTCTCCTTGAATGTTTGCATTTACCTGCAGTACATGGCATGGGCAACTGTTACAGAAGAAAGAAAACGGAAGAATATAAGCCTTTTCTGGCACTCCAAGTGGGGCAGCTACTGAGTCCAGGCTGGGGTTATCAGCCAACAAACTGAAGTCTGTTTCTTCTATGACTCTGGGGTGATAAGACTGCCTTCCTCTGAACAGTGTTTATTAACCTGCAGGTTGGGCGCCATTAATGAGTTATGAAATCAGTTAGGTGGATTACTCAGCATTTTCACGAAGTTAAAGAAATAGACTTAAAAAATACCAGAATGCATTGCATGCAGTGAGGCTAAGTACTGTTTCATTAAAAAAATTGTCATTTCACACACACATATGCAATGTAGAATGTAGATTTTACATGGGTCAGAGTAACAAAAAAAAAAAAAAAAGAAAAAAAAAACTCCAACGCTTTTTTAATGATACCCAATCACAAGTTTAAAAGTTTGGAAGCACTAAAATCCCAGTTCTTTGGAAAAATGTACTTTATTATAATTTTCCATGAGGATTTTGTAGCAAGGAGAGCCCAGACTTGAGTTGTTTCAAACTAGGCTAAACAAGAATGTTCTCAGAAACTATACATAACTGGCCAGTTCACCCTTTTGGTACAGCAGATAAGGATGAACGTATCTCTGTGTGAGTGGTTATTTGACTTAATACATGTTCCCTTTTGAAGCCCAAACACATTAAATCTACATATGTTCAACTTGCAGTGACTGAGAATAATACACAGGGGGCTGGTGGACCAGAGAATACAAGATACTAGATAAGAAAAAGATCACTTGTATGTGTTGGAATATGCTACTTGAGTTTTCTTACTAGATTCACTTCACTGTGTACCTTTCCTGTGGAGCTGTAAGAAAATGAGTTTCCACCCCTGAACATAGAGGGATGTAGATGACTCAGACACAAACTGAGGGATTGAAAGCTGCCACTTTGAGGTTAAACTTTGCCTCATATAGTCCACGAAGTAGTTATGGCATAATAGATCTTGCAGCTGGTGCCCTTCACGTTTATGACATAGACGTTTGAGTGGTATTTCTTCTATTACATAGTGTTTGCCATAGAGAAAACTGAATTTGTCTAAGCAAGCATGAGTCCTGTTGAAAGATGAATTTGTCTTAGAAGTACCAAAAATTTTTTATTATTAGGAAATTTTACTCCTAAGTCTGTCTTGCTGTAGAGGGAGTAGGGGGCAGACAGCATTGTACCTCAGTATTCATGAGTTGATCAGAACACCCCTCACTCCCCCACCCCCGCCCAGGACCACTCTCACCTCCCACCGCTGACCTCTGCTCCCAGCCCCTGCCACTTTCTCAAGGACATGACCCAAGAGTTTGGTGTAGAATGAGTTAACACTGACCTAGATGTAAGAAAATCAATTATTTCAGTAACAATGTATTTTAACTTTATTTTATGATACTTAAAAAAAAATCTATACTTGAAATTCCCTGGGTGGGTGGGGGGAAGAAGCAGTCAGTGAGGATGAGATGGGAGGGAGTGATGAGGAGGAGAAAGAGCAGCAAAAACAAAATCAGTTGCAGGGGTTTGGCACCAAACTCATAAGGAAGCATTTTTAAATCTTTTTCTTTGGCAGTATTGCTAACTGAAATCCCAGGCAATCAGACTTCTGTAAAGTCGCATTTTAAGAGCTTACACCAACAGATTGAAGTGAGGTTGTTGCATTTTGAATTTTCATTCGCTGAAAACTCATCTTTCAGTCTGTTTCTCACTTAGTTGCTAGAGCTATGTAGTACTTGCTTTAATAATTAGCAATCAGATTTCTTCAAAAGGAAAAAAATCCCTTGCAAAATTATCTTTTTTTTTTAAAATAAAAAAGTTGCTGATTAAAGAGCACTAGTTCTTGGTAAGAGTGCTGTAGATTACTTGGCAACACACATCTTTATTCATGAACACCCTTTGAAATTCGGTTTTGCATGTATTTAATGTATTTTTTCTTCAAAATGAATGAAGTTATTTAAAAATGAGAATAAATACCCCACATTTAGTCCTTCAAAACAATTAAAATAGTTAAAAGTGATTGTCCTTGAAAAACCTCTTTGCTTAGGAAAAGCTTATTGGCTATCATCTAAAAGTCAGTCTTCGCAAGTTTTAAAAATATTAGACACAGTCTCTATCAGAACCCTAGTGCTCCTTTTTGCAGAAATTGACAAGCTGATATTAAAATTCATTTGGGAATACAAGGGACCCAGAGTAGCCAAAACAGTCTTGAAAAAGAAGAGCAAAGTTGGAGGGCACAGGACACACACTTAACAATTTCAAAACTTACTGCAGAGCTACAATAATCAAGACTAGCATAAAATTAGCATCTGTTTAGACATAGAGATCAGTGAATAGAACAGAAACAAACCCACACATTTATGGTCAACTGCTTTTGACAAGGGTGCCAAGAGAATTCAATGGGGGAAGAATAGTCTTTTCAACAAATAATGCTGGCACAACTGGATATCCACGTGCAGAAAAATGAAGTCTGACCCCTACTTCGCACTGTATACAAAAATTGATCCAAAATTCATCCTAGGCCTAAACAGAAGAGCCAAAACTATGAAACCCTGAAAAGAAAGCATAGAGGCAAATCTTTGTGACCTTGAATAGGCAGTAGTTTCTTATGTGTGACAGTAAAAGGACAAATAACAAAAGGAAAAAAAAACAGATTTATTGAGTATCATCAAAATTGAAAATTTTGTGCTTCCAAGGATAGAATCAAGAAAGCGAAACCAAAACTCACAGAATGGGAGAAAATATTTGCAGATCATGCATCTGATAAGAGTTTGATATCCTGAATATGTAAAGAACACTCACAACTCAACAATAAGAGAAAATTACCTAATTTTAAAATGAGCAAAGGATTTGAGCAGACTGTTCTCCAAAGAAGATATATAAATGGTCAATAAGTACAGGAAAAGATTTTCAGCAGCATCACCATTAGGTAAATGCACATCAAAACCACAGTGAGATACCACTTTACATACATTAGGATGACTGTGATCCAATGGTGAACAATCACAAGTGTTGGTGAAGATGTGGAGAAACTGGAATGCTCACCTTATGCTGGCAGGAATGTAAAATACTTCAGCTGCTTTGGAAAAGAGTTTGGAAGTTCCCCACAATATGCACACAGAGTTACCACAAGTTCCAGTAATGACACTGCTAGGTCTAGACTCGAGGGAGTTGGAAACATACAGCCACAGAAAAATATGAATGTTAATGTTCAATTGTGGCATTATTCATAAAAGCCAGAAAGTAGAATCAACTTGAATGTTCATGGATAAACACAATGTAGATCCATACGGTGGAGCTGTATTCAGCTATGAAAAGAAATGGAGTGCTCATACATTGTACCTCATGGATCAACCTTGAAACCTTTGTACTAAGTGAGAGAAGCCAGATATAAAGGGCACCTACCTGTATGATTCTATTTAAATGGAATGCCCAGAGATAGGAAGTAGATTAGTAATTGGCAGAGGCTGAGGGGAGAAGAGAATGAGTAGTGACTGCTAATGAGTAAGGGATTCCCTTGAAATATTGTGAAAATATTCTGGAATTAGATCATCATGATAGTATATACAAATACCACTAAATTGTACACTATGAAAAGGTGAATTTTATGGAATATGAATTGTATCTCAATAAAAAAACAAAAGACCTTTAAGGGAACAATTGGGGAAATTTAGACATAGTCTAAATATTAGACAATATTAGGTAATAATTTCTAACTTTCAGAGGGTGAGAATGATATGGCTATAAAAGAAAAAGGTCATTATTTTTAATTGAGGAATTCTGAAATATTCAGGGATAAAGTTTATGATGTTTGCAACTGATTTTCAAATGGCTCAGCAAAAGAGAAAAAATTTTTACACATATAAATAAAGCAAAATTAGCAAAATATTAACAATGGTACAATCAGGAGGTGGGCATCTGAGTGACCTCTGTACTCTTCTTTTGATTTTATTTGAATATTTTTCAAAATAAAGTTGAGGAAAAAAGGGAAAAGTAAGTCCCCCAAAGTTTCATCGTTTGTCACATCGTAAATAGTCCTGTCTCCTGTATGGGTTGATTGCGAGAATCAAGAGGTAATTTGTGAAATGCTATAAAAATTTTAATGGTTTTATTTTAAAACTGCATTTTGAGAGATCGGAGCGGCCATCACAAATGAGTTGTGACATTATTTTATGCTAAGTCAATTTTCTACCGTCATTCTTTTATTTTTTTAAGCTTAAGACATGCTTTTCTTTTTTATTCAAATTCTAGAAAAATTTCAGGGCTGCTTAGGGTAAGATGATGAATAGTTAGCACTAATTATTTTGATGGCTAACTTTATATTCCAAGTGGCTGGGGAAAAAAATTCATCAGGGCAGTTCTCAGAGAGTAAAAACAGAAACATTAGACTCAGCTCAAAACTCACATCATGGGATTCCTGAGAAGAGCTGCACCTAAATAAGTATCAGGCATCTGGTGAATAGGATTGATGAGCCGACTGGATCAGGAACTTGTGAGAACAGAGAGGACTTATCCTGACTCTGTTTTAGTGACTGGTAGGCACAGACGCGTTGTTTTGAACTGTTGTTACTGGTTTGGTATGTCGATACAACTGTTCTCACTGACGTTTCAAAGGACAAGGCAACAAATCTTTCCATTTCTATTTCATTTCATTCTTCTTCCTTCACCACCTTCAAGTAGGACTTGGGTGAAAGCCGTGACTTCACTACTATTGATCGAGTGTGGGGGCTTATGACCTACCTGATTGTTCCTAACCACAATGCAATGCGGACTCCCTACCCCTCTCTCGACTAGAGGCCTGCTTGATTTCCCTTTCTGGGAGAATTCTGTCTAATTCCTCCCATGGGGGTGGCCAGGCCTCAAAGATTTCCCTTTGGTTCAGTGGCTAAGCAACCGAGTGAGACACTGACCAGAGACAGCACTGCAAGTCAGAACTCAGGCCACAGTGGGTTCTTTGTGCTCCTGTCCCTCATGTCTCCTTCCTGGGGTGTGTTCTTATTCTCTCTTTGCACTAAAACACAGGATAGGACCTGAAACTCATCCAAATCAGATAAAAAGAATTGATAAGATTTAAAATGTCTCCTTTCGTTAGATTAGTTGCAACTCAACCTGGCAAAGTCTTAAACTAAGGAGTGAAACTCAAACCATGGAATTTGGGATACTATCCTGAAATAGGAGAACGTATTTTCTGGCCAGCTTAGTTTCCTCATCCATGTCAGTGCACTTCTTACTTTGTCTGAAGCCAGAGTTTTCCCTGGGGACCACCAGTTCATATTTGCTGTTGGCATTAGTGGTTGCCTTTTTGGTGACAACTGGATATTTCTCTGAAACGAAGTGGTAATTTCATTTCCTGTTCCTTGTAAAAAGATGCCCAGTGCACACACTTCATCTAACAGGTTTCCACCAATAATTAACACTCCGCAGGAAATCCGACACAGGGGACCGACCAGCCTGGAGGAAAACAGCTTCCCTCCCTTGAGCTCATCCTTCAACAAAAAGTTGACACCTTCTTAGGAGGGGAAGGTGGAGAGGAAGGGGAGGAAAAGCTTAATGTGCAACGTTCCAACCTGTGCTGGGGATAGATGGGGTATGCATCAGGATTCACCAGAATCTGATTTTCTAATTGTCTTGAGAAAGCGGCTTCTAAGTTTGACATGAATTTGGAGATACTCTCTCAAGGAGAACCAGGGAGCACGAGGGTTAGTCGTTTTGATTTACAGCCGCAGTAACAGACCCTGCATGTGTTGTAGACGATGTGATCAGATTCAGCAAACTCCACGGCTCTAGCGTGAACTCCGTGTAGATCATTTATGGAGTCTCCTGATAAGAAAAACATCAGACTATGAACATTTTTTTTTTCGGGAATGTAACTGAGACAGACCCTATATGCTGCCGTAAAAGCCAAAATACGATTATCGATCACCTGGAATAACTGAGACTACCCTAAAAGTTCACTTGGATTCTGTTAGGAGGAGTATTTGAAGTTAGAGAATTGAAATCATCGGTCAGAAGAACCAAATACCAGGGCGCCTGGGTGGCTCAGTAGGTTAAACTCAGTAGGTTAAAGCCTCTGCCTTCAGCTCAGGTCATGATCCCAGGGTCCTAGGATTGAGCCCCAAATTGGGCTCTCTGCTAGGCAGGGAGCCTGCTTCCTCCTCTCTCTGTCTCTGTCTGCCTCTCTGCCTACTTGTGATCTCTGTCTGTCAAATAAATATTAAAAATTTTTTTAAAATCTTTTAAGAAAAGTACCAAATATCAAGAATAGTTCCTGAAAGTTTCTGTGTCTGAAAGATACTGCTTTTTAAAAGAAACCTGTGTCTCAGAATAATTGTTGAATCACAACAATAGGTATTTCCTTTCTGATTTCTTCCCAGTAATAATAATGCCTTACACACATACTGTATGTTATTTCACGTGAGGCAACATTATGCAACGATTAAGAACACAGACATTGCTAATTACCACCTGCATGACCTTGGATAAATGTTTTAGCCTTTCTGTGCCTCTCTTTCTTTATCTCTAAAATGGGAATAATAGTAGTACCTACCTCTGAAGATTGTTGTGTGCAGCTGAGCATGCTTGACAGTTAGAGGAAGGTCTTCATGACTGTTAGCTCTTAATACTGTTTTCTTTTTCATACCCTACATTCATTTGTCATTTACAGTAAGCTTTACAGAGCTCCAGTGAACTGGTGTGGTAACCAGTGATAGAACCAGTGTGGGAAGAGAGACAACTTATTGATTTATGGAACCCAAGAAGCTTGGACACCCTGAGCGGTGTGGGAAGATCCCGGATGTCTCTCATGTTCAGGACCTCTGAAGTCAGGACCTGAAGGCCCCCAGAACATGTTCTTTGTCTTTCACTGCCCCCTCTCTGAGATCATCTTAATTTGCCTCTCCTTGCAGACTGGCTTTCTTCCCATGGAATGTAACAGCTTCCAATTTCAAATGAGGCTTACCTCTGACAGCCTCTAACACTGATGAAGAATTGACGGCTTCCTTAGCTGTTCCCAGGTTCAAAATTGTGGGGAAGGATCCTGGTTCCTAGAGGTTTATGGGGACCAATAGGTGGAGGCCAGGAAGTAGGGTTTTATAAAAATATGACTGTCCTATTAGATATTGCCATGATGATGAGGTGGGGGGGGTGGATGGGAGGTGGTGAGTGAGGCAAGTTCAAGAACACCAGAGTTGGGGAGAGTGAGAAGTTGGTATGCACTATACCCAGAAAGATTTTGTTTTAGATTTACTTATTTTAGAGAAAGAGAGAGAACAGGGGTTAGGGGCAGAGGGAGAGAGAGAGAAATCCTCAACAGACTCCCTGCTGAGCACAGAGCCTGATGTGGGGCTTGATCCCAGGACCCTGAGATCATGACCTGAGTGAAAATCAAGAGTCTGACGCTTAACCAACTGAGCCACCCAGGCTCCCCATACCTAGAAAGATCTTTAAAATGTTGTTGTTGTTATGATCCACATATCATAAATTCACACTTTTAAGGTGTGCAATTTAGTGGTTTTTAGTATATTCACAAAGTTATGTAATTATCATTGTGTCTAATCCCAGACCATTTTTCTCACCTCCCAAAAAATCTCCTCACTCACAGTTGCTCCTCATTCTCTCCTCTCCGAACCCCTACGATCATTAATTCACTTACTATCTCTATGAATTTGCCTATTCTGGACATTTCATATAAATGGAATAATACAATATGTAGCCTTTTGTCCTGGGCTTCTTTCACTCAATGTATGTTTTTAAGATCACCCATGTTGTAGCACAAATCAGTACCTTATTCTTTTTAGTAGCATAATACTAGTCCATCGAATGGATATACCACATTTTCTTTATCCATTTGACAGTTGATGGACATTTGGGTTGACTCCACTTCTGGACTATTATTAAGAATGTTGCTATGAACATTCATGTACAAATTTTTGTGTGGATATATGTTTTCAACCCTCTTTATTCTAAATACCTAGGAGTTGAATTACTGGGACTTACGGCAATTCTGTTTAATAGTTTGAAGATCTGCCAAACTGTTTTCCAAAGCAACTGAACCATTTTTTTACATTCTCACCAGCAATATATGGGGTTCAAGTTTCTTCACCTCTTCAACACTTGTGATTGTCCATCTTTTTTATTACAGCCATTCTAATGTGTAAAGTAATATCTCATTGCAGTAATGATGTTGACCATCTTTTCATGTGCTTATTGGCCATTTGTATATATTCTCTGTAGGACTATGTATTTAAATCCTTTGTTTATTTTGGGGGCAGCTGGGTGGCTCATTTGGTTAACCATCTGCCTTCAGCTCAGGTCATGATCTCAGGGTCTTGGGATCATGCCCCGCATAGGGCTCCCTGCTCAGTGGGGAGCCTGCTTCTCCCTTTCCCTCTGCTGCTGCCCCTGCTTGTGCTCTCACTCTGTCAAATAAAAAAATAAAATCTCTTTAAAAAAATCTTTTGCTCATTTTTAACTTGGGTTGTCTTTTTATTATTGAGTTGTAAGAATTTTTTAATATCTCTGGATACTAGGCCTTTATTAGATATATGATTTGCACATTTTTCCTCCCATTCCATGGGCTGTTTTTCACTTTCATGATAGTGCCCTTTGAAGTATAAGTTTTTAGTTTTGAGGACATTCCATCATTTTTTTCTCTTGGTGTCATATCTAAGAAACAGTGGCCTAGTCCAGGGGCACAAAGATTTACCCCTATGTGTTTTTTAAGAGTTTAGTTTCACCTTTTACATTTAGGTAAAAGTTTGAGTTAATTTTTGTATATGGTATGAGTCAGGAGTGGAGCTTCATTCTTTATATGTGAGTACCAAGTTGTCTCAGCACTGTTTGTTGAAAAAGCTATTCTTTCCTATTTTGAACTATCTTGGCATCCTTGTCAAAATCAATTGACTATAAATGTATGGGTTTATTTCTGGACTCTCAATTCTATTCCATTGATCTATACGCCTATACTTATGCCAGTACCACAATCTTGATTACTGTAGTTTTGTAATAATGTTTAAAATGGAAAGTGTACATCTTCTAATTTTGCTCTTCTTTTTCAAAATTGTTTTGGAAGCCAGCTGAGATTTTAATAAGGATTACGTTGATTCTGTAGGAGAATTGCCATCTTGAGAATATTAAATGTTACAATCCACGAACATGGGATGAGTTTTTCTTTACTTAGATCTTTAATTTCTGTCAAGAATATTTTGTAGTTTACAGTGTATAAGTCTTGGCCCTTATTGGTTAAGTTTATCCCTACAGTATTTTATTCTGCCCAATTCTATCATAAGTGGAATTATTTTCTTAATTTATTTTTCAAATTGTTGATTTCTGGTATATAATAATACAACAGATTTTTGTATATTGATCTTGTATCCTTCAACATTTCTGAGCTCCACCAGGTTTTTTTTTTAATGTGTATGGATTCTTTGGGATTTTCTACATATAAGATTATGTCATGTATGTAATCCAAGACAGAGAGATAGTTTTACTTCTTCCTTTCCAATCTGGATGCCCTTTGTATCTCTTTCTTGCTTGATTTCCATGGTAAGAAAGATTATCAACCATATTTTATAGATGGAAAACATGAGATTCAGGGAAGTTACATAGCTTCTTAAAGTTTCTGTGTACTTAGGTAGCTTGGGTTTTAATCCTGATTCTGATAATAGCTTGCTGTATAACCTGGATCTCGGTTTACCATCTATGAACTTTAGATATTGAGCAAAACAAGTCAATGAACATATAATTACAAATACAAGTAGTAAGTGTACTGTGAAGGATATGAATATGGTGCTATGATAGGAAAATACCATTGTGTGTATTGGGAGCTGGGTCCACTTTAGAAAGAGTTGCTAGGCTTCTAACATTTCAGCTACAACCTAAAGTTTCAGAAGGATACTTCATTTGAAGTTTCTTGTAGGCAGAAGAATCAATATTTGTGAAGGCTCAAAGACACGAAGGAGTTTTGTTCTCTTTGCCTTGAAACTAAAACTTGGTGAAGGCAAGATACCAATCTGTTTTGATTTATCAGCGAATCACCAGGGCCTAACACTGTGCCTGGAACATTGTATGTGTTCAGAAAATAGTTGAGTGAATGAATGGATGACTGAATGGATTTATAAATCAGGTAATATGTAAGGCTCCTTTGAGCTCTGACAGTCTACCTTTTTCAGTGATTAGAGCTAAGTTTCTGATTTCATATTTACTGTGGCTGGTGAGTTCATTCCAGTTTGTTTTGTTCCACACAACAAGGTTTTAAGGATTTAGCCTCTAAATCTCCGAGTTCTGCTAGGCTCTCTTGTCATTCAAGGACCTCCCTTTGTAGGTTTTGGGGAACGAATTTGGCCTTCCATACTTGGAATAGAGTTGGCGAGGGCTGAGAGAGAGGGTGGTGTAGTGTTTTGGGGGTAAGGAGGCAAAAAGAAGCACAGGGGAGATGGCCACAACCTTGGTCCTGGGTGTCAAGGTAGGATTGCTGGAGTCCATCTGCTTTTTTTTTTTTTAACCTTCTCTTGTCTCCCATTGGCCAGAGTCCTAACCTAACAAACAGTCTAATACCAGTCTTGGGGACTGACCCCTGGCTCACTAACATTTACCAGTATCCCACCATGTCTGTGAGTGAAGAAATCAGTGCTCACAGAGTGTCTTTCTGGTGAATACCTTGTCTCTGACCCAGGAGCATCTCCTCACTCCCACCTATAGAGGACTCTTGGCTGAGGCTGTGGCTCTGGTTACCTGTGTCATCAATGGAGTTGTTCACAACCTAACATGCCACCTCCTTTGTGCTTCTTTATAACTCACTCAGACTGAGTCAGTTATACTCTCTGCACTCCAGCACCATCAGTCTGTGCAAGGCCATCCTTTGCTTTCTTTTATTTGATCATCTTTCTGCCTCTGTCCTTTCTCCTCCCTTTAAACACCCTTACTGTGTGTGTGTACGTGTGTGTGTTTAGCTTCACTTGCATACGTTTTTAAAGGCAGTAAATGGTATTGTGCTCTGTATTGGTCTGCCAGGGCTGCCATAATAAAATATCACAGCCTGGGTGGCTTGAAGAACAGAATGTATTTTGTTACAGCGTGAAAGCTAGAAGTACAAGATCAAGGTATCAACAGGTTTGGTTTCTCCTGAGGCCTCTCTCCTTGGCTTGCAGATGGCTGCCTTCTTGCTGTAGTGCCCACATGGCTTTTCCTCTGTGTGTGTGTATCCCTGTGTCTCTTTGTGTATCCTAATCTCCTCTTATAAGGACACCAGTCGAACTGGGTTAGGGCCCCATCCCTAATGGCCTTGTTTTAATGTAATCACCTCTTCAAGACCTTATCTCCAAATACGGTTATATTCTGAGAAACAAGAAGTTGAGACCTCAACATATGAATTTGAGGGGAACAGAATTCAGTCCATAACATACTATATATCTTATCATTTCTTCTTTCTCTGTCAACATTCTGTTTCTGAGCTCTATCAGTGTTACTACATGCAATATACGGAAAATGCCATATTTTATTTACACATTCCTCAAAAGATGGACCCCCTAATTTGCCGCAGACCCTTTACTATTGCAAACAATGATGCAAAAAAACATGCTTGTATATAGCTCCTTGTGGGACTGTGCAAGAAATTCTCTGGATTATATAGCAGAAGTGGACTTGCTAGGATGCAGAGTGCACACATGTTAAGGATCAGTAAGTAGCTCCAGATTGCTTTCCAAAATCTGGACCAGCTGTGGAGGAGGACTCCTCTTTCCCAACATCATCAGCAGCACTTAAGGCCACTTTTTAATCATTTCCAGTCTAATGAGCAAAATAAGTATCTTGTTGTTGCTGTGTTTAGCACAGTTTTGACCACTACTAAAGTTGAGGACCTTTCCATGTGTTTAATAGTCATTCAGGTTTCCCCACTGATGAATGTCTATATACTTTGCTAACTGTCCTATTTTTTCTTGATAATTTGAGAAGTTCTTTGTATATTCTAGGCATTAATCCTTGTTGTTTTCACCTCCAGGGGAAACTTGACCCATAGGACCCTTCTTTAAGGAGGAATCTTGACTTTTGCTGTAGTAGAATCCATCCATTCTCCTCTTATGGCTTTTTTTCTTTTATGTTTAGTTTCTAAAATTTGCTTTCTTCCCTCTGCCACAATATCACAAAGATATTCTTTTGAATTGTATCATCTTCTTCTATTATTTAGTTGACTCTATATCTCTCACATTTGTATCTTTAACAAATTTGGATCTTATTATTTTTGTAGTCAGTATTGAATAGTTACTTTTCAATACTAATCCTCTTCTCTTGTTCTTTAGACATATAATCTCACATTTTAGATAGGCATACTCCTACCCATGATAATGTGCCACCCACATTTTACAGACTTCCTTACAGTTAAGTGAAGCCGCATGACTTAGTTCTCAACAATTTGACACCAAAAGTATGTGAGATTTGATACCAAAATTTGATAGCCAAAAGTATGTGAGAGAGTCCTAGGAAGACTCTTTAAAATGGAGGAGACAAGTTCCCTTTGAATCTTTCTGTCACCAGCCTGGATTGCTAAAATGATGCCGGAGTATCAGCAGCCTTATTGAGCCATGGAGGGGTCTTGAGGTTGGATACAATACGCTGAGGATGGCAGAGCAGAAAGCTAGGAAGGCTTTGGTGATATTACAGAGTTGCAGTATCAGCTCTGCATCCTACCTCTGGATTTCTTTTACAGGAGAGAGAACTAAGCTTATGCCTTATTTAACCACTGCCACTTTTTTGGTGGGGGGACTGATACATAGGCACCTAAACCCAATACCCTAGTGCTAACTAGTATAGTATGGAAAGCCAGTCTGATTTTTCTCCATATAATGAGCCTATTTTTCCAACACTATCTACTAAATGATTCATTCTTTTCCTACTAGTTGTGATATTACCTCTATCATGTATTTAGTTCTTATATATTCATGAATCTGTCTGTTGCTAGGATCTCAATTATTAAATCTTGATTATGCTTATTTTTTCTCTGGCAGTGTCTAAAGGTTACCAGAAACTATGAGTCCCTGCAAAGAAGACAGCATACTATCATTTCCTCCTCCCTGTCCCCCATCCCTTCCCCATCCTATGGGTATCAGCTGAAATTTTAGTTTTGAGTTACTATGGATATACTTTTTGTTGTTTGTTTTGGCCAAGGCTTAACTAAACAAAAGTAGATCTTACTGTATTCTTTATTCATCCTTTCTCTTCATATCTTGTTGCTTCCTCCTATATTAATTCCTCTTCTTGCTGTAGTACAGATCCCAAGAGGTCTTTCAGAGAGCTGGTGTGGTAAACTTTCTGAGACATACCTGAGAATATGTTTATTCCATTATTACATTTAAATGATAGATTAATTGATTATAAAGTTCAAGATTAAAAGTTGTTTTCCTTTAATACTTTAATGAGATTATATATTTATCTTCTACGCAGTTTTGCTCTTGAGAAACCTGGTTTTCTTTCTCTTTGAATGTTCTGAAATTTCACTAGAAAATGTTTAGGATAGGTTTTTTCTTCTTCCCTAATTCAGCATTAAAAATCCTGTCATTCTGGAGTCTTGGATTTTTTTCACTTTTAGGGGGTGAGTGAGGGAAACAGGGAGAGGAAGGGAGAGAATCTTAAGCAGGCTCCACGTCCAGCATGTGAGCCTGACACAGGGCTTGATTTCACAACCCTGAGATCATGACCTGAGCCGAAATCAAGAGTTGGACACTTAAAGACTGACCCACCCAGGTGTCTCTTAGATGTTTCTTTAATTCTGGGAGACATGCGGAGATTATTTCCCAAAAAATGTTCTTCTTTTCACTTAGCCCTTATCTGCATCTAGGACTCCCACCAGATGGAAACTGACACGACTTTCACGTCTTTCAAACTTCTCTTTCATTCTCTTTATCTTTTTACCCCATCCAAATATGTTCTGGATTGAGTTCCTTGACCTGATCTTCCAGGTCACTAATTTGTTCTTTGACTACAATCATTCTGTTTTTAAACCCATCTGTTGTATTATTCTCCATCGCAGTATGTCCTATTGCCTATTTTTCATAATTGTTTTCTTCTGTATCATGTTTCCAATATTCTTCCTTATATCTCTGAATATTATCTACTTATTTATTTAAAATCTTTTAGTTACATTAATTGTGCTTTTTTGTGTGCAAATTTTTTTTATTATTTGCTTCCATTTTTTAGTGTTTATGTTTACAGGCTATCTCATTATCTGTTCCTTGAGGTTATCAGCTAACTTGGTGTTCTGCAGACCTTCTGTTTGCCCTTTTAGATCCACTTTCCACTTTCCCCATCCTGCTCAGTATTTTTGAGCCTGGGCTGTGCAAATGACATCTACAGGATCCCTTGTCCTCTGGCTTCCTATTGGGTTCAGTCACTGGGGAAACTCAGCAGGAAAATGGTGAGAGGGAAGAATGTGCAGTCAAGGATACTTACTCTCTCACTTCTCTCCCTATGGTGTTGGCTGTGTCCTTGACTGAATGTCAGAACTCCTGTCAAGACCTCTTCCAAAGACTCTCCCTGTGAGTCTGAGACCTCCTACCTCCTCTCCCTCTCCCAGGCCTGTGACTAGCACTTGCGTACTGCTATATGCTGGCCACATAACTATAAATAGTCTTATTTATTAAAGTCTTATTACTAAAGTCTTCTCAAATGATCAGTTTGAGTATGCCACCATTTCCTGCTGGGACCCTGACTAGCATATTCAACTAGCGTTATTTACCTGGAGAAAGGGACTAAAGCTGATTAGACCCTGCTTAAGGTTTCTCCAAGTGAGTTAGACAGGGAGCATGATACCAAGTGACTTAGAGGGAGTGCCCCCTACTGGAGAGGCCCTTGTGTTGAAATTCAGGATTAAGCCACCCCTGCCTCATTCCTTCCATCCTGGGAGCTCAGTCACTCTTCCCAGGAACTGCTTTTATCCAGGGATGTTGCAATTGCTCAAACTACAGGGTGGCTTGAGGAGGGGCAGGTTTCTCAGGTGTTTGCCAACTCATCTGCCCTTATGCTGTCTATTCTTTACCTCTGCAGCTTCAGAGCTTCCAGGATATTCTCTGCCTGGCCCTGTGGTTGTGCCAGAAAAATCAGTGATCTACTCAGGGCAATGCTGGAGAGAGAAAAGAGTTATGCTAAAAAATTATCTTCTGGTCTGTCCCCATTCAGAGTTTCAGAGCATGCGTCACCATCTACCCACCCCAGACCCAATACCTCCTATTTCTCAAAGAGTCTCTCATTGTTTTTGTTTTGTTTTGTTTTTTAAAGTTGGAGAACCAGCTCTGAGCTCTTCAGTTTCTCTCAGGTCCAGTTTGGGGACAGGAATCATCCATGGAATTCCTCGGATCTGTAAATTGAATGTGGTTGCTCAAACAGATACCTATGTTTTCTCAGCATTGACATTCTGATTCACCAGGGCAATAACTGTTTGTCCAAGGCAGCCTCTCCACAGCCATTGACTCCCCCGCTGATAATAGACAAGGCCAACCTTCAGAGGTCATGCAGTCTAGCCCCCTTGGAAAATCAGCACCAAACTGTATCACAAAGAGGCAGCTAGGAAATCTCTGCTCAGGTGTGGGAAGGTCTGGCTATTCCTTCTGTGTGTATTCTACCTCTCACTGTCTTGGATAGTAAAGTGGACGTTCTGATGTATCATCCAGGTTCCCCTTTCAGGAATGAAGGACTTACTACCCCATTTCTTGGGAGGGCTGCCAGTCTTTAGGCATCAGCCCTTTTGGGAGATTGCCTTAGCTGAAGTGATAAGAGATACGATGATGATGACAATGAGGATGATGCTTAGTGTTAAGGGAGGAATCAAAGAACTATTCAACATAGACCCTGCCTTTAGTAGCTCACAGTCTTGTTAGGAAGATGATGCATAAATAAAAAGAAGTATAATTGAGAATGCAAGACAATATGTGATAAGCCACAGGGTTGAGATGGGCAGTAGTTACAGTAATTTGGGAATTTGAAGTAATAGGCATGATGTCCCTTTGGTCAAGGCTAGTCATGCTAGATTCTGTATATGGGAGGGATTTGTAAAGGCTCGATGAAATCAGCTAGGACAAATTGCAAATGTGGTGATTTAGAGATTTCCTAACTCTATTAGATATCGTCTTATTTCCAATAGATGGGTACACACTCAGGAGAGTTTATCCTGGCAATGACCATGGGAACAATCAAATAAAACTGAATTTTATTTTTAAAAACGTGCCTACTCATCTTCACAAGACCCTGTGAAATAGGCACGATTATTGTTCCCACCTTCCAGATAAGGAAGTGAGGCCCATGATGGCTAAGTGACTTGCCCAGATTATACAGCTCGCAGGTGGTTGTCTTGAGATCCAAATCCAAGGAGTTTGAGCCATTGAGCAAATGTTTTCCTACCTTATTTCCAAGGCAGGGAACTGCTTTCCTCGGAGACACCAAAAGATGAGAATTGGATTGAATCTGTTTATGAAGTGATAGTTACGGATAAGCTACGCTGCCTCTGGGAAGAGGAGCTTGTTTATCATTTCTCATCTTTTCTCCAAAAGCAATTTTTGCAGCAGCTCATGTTATATCCCTAGTAAATGAAACAGGTGCTCATTAGGCCTCCGGGCTGGTGTAGCTCTCACTTTGCAATTGCTTTAAGAGGTGGAGAAGATGAACAACCCTAAATGTTCACTATGGAAACCTAGACAATGTTTCTATTCATGTGGAGTTCATTAACCTCAGTTTCTTCAAACTCAGTTTTTAAAAACAGGCAAGTGTTTCTGGGTGGGGAAGGACAAAGGAGAGGAAGTTGGTATATCTTAAAAAAAAAGGAAAAAAACCCAGAAGCAATGGAAAACCATCCCCTTCTTTCCTCTTTTATGGTAGTCTCTGAAGCACGTATATATAGACTGCCTTCATTTTTTAGTGAAAATTAATAAGACATTTATTTTATTTTTTAATGATTTATTTATTTGACAGAGAGAGAGAAACACAGTAAGAGAGGGAACACAGTAAGAGAGGGGGAGTGGGAGGGAGATAAGCAGACCTCCCGCCAAGCAGGGACCCTCGATGCTGGGCTCCATCCCAGGACCCTGGGATCATGACCGGACCCAAAGGCAGACGCTTAATGACTGAGCCACTCAGGCGCCCCAAGACATTTATTTTAGAGATGGGACAATTCCTTATCTGATGGCTGAGCTCTCTTGAGTTCAGCCTTTGTGGCTTTAATGAGCAGAGAATGTCGGTACTGGGAGATGTCTGAACAGACCCCATCCAGCCTGTGCAGAGACAGATGACGGGCTTCTACAAACAGGGGGAAAGCTACGTATTGATCCAAGGGATTCCTGAAGTCGCTGATTTCACTTTAATGACTCTTCTTTGGTAGTGTCTGCTGCCATTCACCTGAGGGTAAACATGGGATCAAAGTTCTGATTCCTCCAGGATTAATCATTTTCTTCTTTATCTGCATCAAAGTTCTTTGATATGGCAAAACTTCCTTTTTCAGTTGAACTCACTGTATGTTTAGATTGCAGTCAGTAATGGTAAATATTGACTGGAGGGGTCATTGCTTACTTGAGGGAAAGGAACTTAACATTTGCAATTGTTTTTTACCCTACTTCTTTCCATAAAAGAGGTTTATTTAAAAATCCTATTAATCTGAGAAAAGAGAGTTTGGCCAAAATTCTTTCACTGTTTTGTCTTCTTATTTCAAAACACTGGAGGGAATTTTTCTAATTCTACGTGGGTTTGGCAACAAAGTTAGTATAAGCTCATGTTTGGAGTCACAAACGTGAGCTGATTTGTAGTTCTAAACTTCTCATTGCCTAACACAGGGCCAAATAACAGTCTATAAAAGGACATAATGATAAGACCTACACTTTACAGTGTTTTTTAGCTTCAAAAGATATAATAATTATAAAGAATTTAGTTCAGTGTCTGGCACACAAGTGCCCAGCAAATATGAGCTATCAATGCCATTATTTTATATTATTTCAAAATTTATATGTATGCAAATTAGTGTGTGTGTTTACATAATCTAAAAACTATAGATAACAGAATCTGAATGTGAGTGGGCTCAGTGATTTTCTTTAAAGATCAATAAGTCTTAAAACCCTTGAATAGAGTGTCGTCTGTATAGGGCTATCCAACATGATTTGTGAAAATTAGGCATGCACATCAGGCCACTTTGATGTTGTACTTTAAAATGGTGAATAGGGGTGCCTGGGTGGCTCAGTGGGTTAAGCCTCTGCTTTCAGGTCAGGTCATGATCTCAGGGTCCTGGGATTGAGCCCCACATCGGGCTCTCTGTTCAGCAGGGAGCCTGCTTCCCCCTCTGTCTCTGCCTGCCTCTCTGCCTACTTGTGATCTCTCTGTGTCAAATAAATAAATAAAATCCTAAAAAAATGGTGAATATATTTTCACTTTATAATTTATAATTCAAATTCATAGACTTACTATGCCCAGTGTAGTTAAAATAACATGTACATATAAAAAAATTACATCTAGGGCGCCTGGGTGCCTCAGTTGGTTAAGCAGCTGCCTTCATCTTGGGTAGTAATCCCAGGGTCCTGGGATGGAGTCCCACATTGGGCTCCCTGCTCAGCTGGGGCTGCTCAGCTCCCTGCTGCTCTCTCTGCTCCTCCCCCCTGCTCTTGATCTCACTCTCTCAAATAAACAAATAGGATCTTTTTAAAAAATAACATGTATATAAATACAAAATAATTGAAATGATTATATGCTAACTGAGTATGCACACTGTGTGTGTGTATGTTTCAACATAAATGTAACCATCAGTGTTTCAAATAGGGAACCATAGGGGAGTGTCAATGAATGACAATGACCTTTTAAAAAAAATCACAGACAGCTGGGGAATTGCATTTTAGAATCACTTGTACATATATTTTTTTAAAGATTTTATTTATTTATTTGACAGAGAGAGATCACAAGTAGGCCAAGAGGCAGACAGAGGGGGCGGGGGGAGCAGGCTCCTTGCTGAGCAGAGAGCCCGATGTGGGGCTTGATCCCAGGACCCTGGGATCATGACCTGAGATGAAGGCAGAGGCTTTAACCCACTGAGTCACCCAGACACCCACTTGTACATATTTTTTAAAAAGGCAGATCCCTGGGCCTCCCTCTGGATTTAGTGGATCGGAATTTCCAGGAATGGGACCCAAATATTTGCACTTTTAATATGACAATACGGCCATAAACAACTCGAAAACTAGGGAAATTATACTAAAGTATGGTTTTTAGACACTGTAACAGGCCATGTAAGACTGTGATCCATGGACGGAGGCAAACAAATGAGCTGAGCCCTTCCATTGCCTGGAGGCTTTTTCCAGACCTCAGCTCAGGAGGAAGGAACCAGAGTCTGAGGGTCTTGCTGTGGGGTTCTGGGAGCTGCCAGTCCTTTTAATTTTAGCCATTTAATTTAGCCATTTAGCTAAAATTTTAGCTAAATTTTAGCCAAAATTTAGCCGGGAGCATAGTTGTATCTCATTGTGGTTTTAGTTTGCGTATTTCCCTGATTCGTAATAATACTGAGCATCTTTTCAGATATTTATTGGCCATTTGGCTATCTTTCTGGAGGATTTCTATATTTTTCTTATGGATTTGTAGAAAGTATTTTTACATATTCTGGATACAAGCCCTTTGTCTATGTTTTTCAAATTTCAAATATCTAAAAAACTCTGTGGTTTGCCCTTCGCCCTCTTATAGGTGTCATTTCCTTTAGGAACAGGAGTTCCCACATTTAATTTATTCCAATTTATTCATCTTTTCCTTCATGGTTAGTGCTTTATGAGTTTCACTTAAGAATTCTTTACCGGGACGCCTGGGTGGCTCAGTTGGTTAAGTAGCTGCCTTCGGCTCAGGTCATGATCCCAGCGTCCTGGGATCGAGTCCCACATCGGGCTCCTTGCTCGGCAGGGAGCCTGCTTCTGCCTCTGCCTCTGCCTGCCTCTCTGTCTCCCTGTGCTCTCTTGCTCTCTCTCTAACAAATAAATAAAATCTTAAAAAAAAAAAAAAAGAATTCTTTACCAACTTTAATTTATGAAGATTTTCTCCTTTTTTTTTTCTGAAATTTTTTCCTACAGTCTCATAGTAGCTGAATCTTACTTTCGTATTCTCTTTTGTAGATATTCAATTGACCCAATATCAATTGTCACATAATTCAGGGGTCCATATGGGGGTGGGCCTTTTGCTGGATTCTATTCCATGTCTGTTAGTCTGTCTCTGTGCCAACACTCCAGTCTCAGTTATAGTAGCTTTATAACAAATCTTGATGTTCAGTAACCTGGTACTTCCAATCCTGTTCTTTCTTGTCGAGATTATCTCAGTGATTATTCTATTTCCATACACACTTCAGAATGTTGATCAATTTCTACCTTTCGCCGTCAGTGGTAGTAAGTGTGTTCTGGGAATTTTTCCATTTTACCTAAATTTCCTAATCTCTCATCGTAATCCTAATATCCTCATATTATCCTTTTCATTGTAAGAAGGACCAGTGGTAATATTTCTTTTTCATTTGTATTATTGGTTATTTGTGCCTTCCCTCTGTTTTTCATTGATCAGTCATACCAAGATATTACCAGTTTTCGTAGTTTTTCCAAGGAATACTTTTTGTGGATTTGTTAATCTTTCTTCTATGTTTTTCTTCTTAAGAAATTTCTGCTCTCAGAGCTATCATTTCCCTGCTTCTACTTACTTTGGGTTTCATTTGATTTTATTTTTGTAACTTCTTCAGATGGATACTTAAGTCACTGATTTGAAGCCCCTTTGCTTTTCTAACAAAAGTACTGACATCTATTTACTTCCCTCCAAGCACTGTTTTGGTTTCATTATACAAACCTTTTAAGTCTGATTTTCATTATTATTCAGTTCAAGTAGCTTCTAATTTCCATTATAACTTCTGGATCACGTGAGTTATTTTTAAGTGTATTATTTAAGTTCCAAATGTACAGAAATTTTTATTTTTTTTGTGTGTGTGTATGTGGTATTACTGACATCTGACTTACTTTCACAATGGTCAAGGAATATACTCTCTAATTTTAATCCTATGAAATGTATTAGAGAAGCTGATGAAGTAGCATGTGGTTAGTTTTGATAAATGGTTGTACAGCTGTTGAGTGCACTGTTCTACATATGACAGGTCAACAGTATTAATCATTGAGTTCTTAATATTAGTTATTATTAACACTAGGATTTACAGCTAGAGCATCTATTTCATTCTTCTTTTTTATTTCTGTGCTGAAATTCTCTATTTTGTTCTGTTGGTTCTTTGAACCTATTATTTTAAACTTCATGGCTGGTAACTCCATTGGACAAAATAATATACATCTATCATATGTGTTATTATCTGGGCTTTCAACTAAGGCCCATCTTCTCAAATACCAAAATGTGTTTTTTTTGTTTTTTTTTTTTAATATTTTATTTACTTATTTGACAGAGAGACAGAGATCACAAGTAGGCAGAGAGGCAGACAGAGGGAGAGGAAGGGAAGCAGGCTCCCTGCTGAGCAGAGAGCCCGATGTGGGGCTCGATCCCAGGACCCTGAGATCATGACCTGAGCCGAAGGCAGAGGCTTTAACCCACTGAGCCACCCAGGCGCCCCTCAAATACCAAAATGTTTTTGACTGGGTACCAGACATTATATATAAAAATGGAGAGGAAATGGAAGCTCTGCATAATGTTATCTTCCTTCAAAGAGAATTATCTTTTACCTCTGCAAGTGGACCTCAAGCTAGGATCTCTAGCTCACCCTACATTCAGAAATTACAGTGATCTGAAGTTGGATGTCAGTACCTGGGAGGGGGCTGACCTAGTTCCAGTTTACTCTTAGTCCTTGTATCTAATCCTTTGGAATCTGTTTAGAAATAGATTCCTTTTCTTTGACAAACCTTGAACTTCAGCTTTTGCACCATAGACTTGTATCTGCTAAAGGTTCTGCTCAGCTTCTCATTGACTGCTTGTAACAACACTATCTCTCTTGAAAGGATAGTGGTACCAAATTCCAAACTCACCTCTTTGGGCTTCCTTCCTCCACCTAAGATATTTTCCCCACACATCTTAGCTGTCTTGGTGTGTGTATGTGTGTGTGTTTTCCAGGTTTTATTAGTTCTCTATGGGGAATTTGGCCCAAACAACTAGTTTTTGATGGCAAAAATGTAGAACTCCTAGACCAGAGAATTTTATGCTAACAAAGTAACCTCATCGCATCTTATGTGTTAATTGGTTCAGTAAATACAGAACTGTGTCTGGAACTATCCTGGCGGATTCAAGAGCTTAAAAAAAATGGTTGTTGCTGTTTTAAGTCCCTAAGTTTTAGAGTAACTTGCTCTATCGCTGTGGCCTGCGGATTGCAGATTTCAGTACTTGTGCCTGATTTGGGAACTGCCATGAGAAAAACCCCAAACATGACATTGACTTTGACACCACATGGCTGGTTGGTGGCAGCTGGAAGGGTCACAAGAAGAACATTAGCAAAAAACTAAAGGGCCGTAAGAAGAGTCTTAGGAGAAGTCTAAAAGGCCTTGAGGAAGCTGTCAGTAAGGGCCTAAAGGAAGGAGAGGAAAATATTATTAGATGCTAGAAAAAGAGGACCCTTGTTATGTAGTGGCAGAACATGGAAAACAGAAAATGTTATATAATAATAAACTTGAAGATCTAGCTAAGGAAGTTTTCATGAAAGCTTTAATGGTTCTGCTTGGAGTTTTTAGCTACCTATAATAAAACAGGAAAAGAGAAGTAAACCAAAAACAGGAACCATGGCCCCCAGAACTCTAAGATGGCCCTGTGATCTCTATGTCCTGGTGTTGCACCCATGGCTAGGTTGGTCTACCAGAAGGAATAATATGGCAGAAGGAATTTCACAGATGTAATTAGAGTCCCCA
>RCUC01140683.1:0-25642 GCA_003697995.1 Taxidea taxus jeffersonii
TAAATAAATAAATAAATAAATAAATGAAATAAGATAAAAGCCTGAACCTAAGACTCTCTTCAGAGACCTCTGCAGCAGGAAGTTAGGATCCCCTCTCCAACCGCAATTCAGCAATGACTGAGATTCAGGTTTAAGTGTCTGACCAGTCCATTCCCTTAGCCTCCCATTGGAGGAGGCTAAAGCTGGACTCCTTCTGAAACTACAAACTTACTTGTCTGTCTTCCTCATTGATCTCTGACCTCACTTTCTTAATACATTACTTCCAGCAAAATCCTCAACCCAGGGTATTCTTGAGTAGAACCAGCCCTAAGACAACTTACAAATAAAGAGCTTTACAGTCAAGTAAGAGGCTAAGTTTTGTAACCAGGATATGAGCAGAGCCCTTCACAGTAGAGACTGTGAAATCTCATCTTCAACCAACAGCAACCAAATACCCTTTGGGGATTCCTCAGGAGTCTGTGGAGAAGATAAGAGGGGCAGATGACATGCATGGGGCTGAGGACATAAATCAATGTGAGCAGATTTATGAAGGTGATCCCATTCCTACTCACAGGTCACTGAGGTCCAAGGAAATGAGACGGCTGCACAGGTAGATAACGAGAGACCAGCCCAACAGGCGAAGGGAGTAGGCAGCCTGCTTAATATCTAAATTTGGAATGCAACCCCAAAAATCTGTTAGATATGTAAATTTGGAAGGCCACGCCAGAAAATATCTCCTTAACAGGTTTTCTATAGAACCTGAAATATAACTATGGGCACTTGTTGAATTTAAGATACAGTTTTATCTGGGAGAACTGAGGTAATATAGAATGGATGAATAGATAGGTCAATAGATGGATAGATAGATTCATCAATTAATCTGGAGAGGCCCAGAAATGGCCGAAGACTTCTGGAACCTGAAAAAATTATGTGACAACTGATTACTCTGGGAAGGAAAGAAATGGAGATAAATTTGTTTATAATTTGCTGTAATTTTCTTTATTCTTCAGATTTTCCACAGTATTGTGTATTAATTATATTATCTTAAAAAGTAAATTAAATTTTGATTACTTCATAACTATGCTTACAAGAAATTTAAAAATAAAATTAAATTTTATTAGGGAATTGTTGGTAATTATGAACATTCATACAAGGCAATCTTTTAAAAAAGCTTATAAAATATTTTGAGGGACAGTGAAAAATATTATGGAGTAATATTAAATAACAAAGGCAGGCTTTAAAATTTTGTATACTATTTGATGTCTTTTATGTTAAAATGTATAAAAATATACTAAAAGGAAACAACACTATATTGTGGGTTTATTTTCACTAGATAAGAGGTTATGGGGTTTTTCTATTATTTAAAATTTGCAAATATTCTGTACTGAATTTTTAGCATCAGACAAATGTAAACTTCAGAAATTTAGCTGTGTATACTTACTCAGAGGTCTGAAATGGTAACATCTGAGAAGCAGTATTCTTAACAGGCCTAGGATTAATTAGTTCTAGTCGAAACATTTGAACTAATTTGTGCTTTTAAATAGCTCACATTTTTCTCTGCTACACTTACCCCATTTTCCTCTAAGCATCTATCTTCTTTTGAATGCCAGCCACTTCTTTGTCTGGGGAAAGCTTAAATTTATTTCCAGCACTTTCCTTCACATTCACATGAAAAATACACATCTGCTTGTGTGTGTGTGTGTGTGTGTGTGTGTGTGTGTGTGTGTGTTTTCTTTTTTTTCTCATATCTCTCTGAGAGTGTGCTAGCATTTTTCTGATGATTTATGGAAAAGTAAATATAGTTTTCCAGTGCTTTTCACCCCATGTAAATTTCTAATGATCCCCAATGTGAGGGTGTGTATGACAATGATGCCATGGTAAAAAGCCAGCTGCTCTTTTCATTTGAGCAATAGTTTGATATTATTCAACTCACTAAGTGAGCTTGTTTGTTTCAACAGCTGTTGACTTCATCTCGCTCTCCATGGATAAAAAGAAAAAGAAAGAAGAAAAAAAAAAAAAGAAAAGAAAAGCTTCCCTCCATATTCCTTGCCTGGCTACCTTTCAGGACTCTTTACTGGCTGGTAGATTTCTTATCCTTGATTAGAATCAGGGGCATTTGGAGCTAGAAAGAATCTAATAGATTATAATTATCAAGCACCCTCTCCATGAGGTAGTTTTACATTGCATAGACCGTGTCATTAACCACTCTTTGTCAGATAAGAAAATTGAGGCTCAAATCCATTATATAGCTTGCCTGTGGTCGCAAACCTTGTGGAGTGAGAATTTGAATTACCATCTTCTTTCTCTCACAGATGGAAATGTAAGGTCTAATAAACTTATTTGTCTTAAGGTCTAATGAGGGATATAAGCCATAAAATAAATCTCTTATTAGGCTTCTGTGCATTTGTACACTCGGTTATAATCTCCAAGCAAGGACACTGTTGCCTTCCAGCAAGAGGAGGTGGGCCCTTCTGCAGTCGAGAGGATTCAAGGGTTCAAGTCTCTGTGGCTCAAGATCTCAGGATTCAAGTCTTTCAA
Organism: Taxidea taxus jeffersonii; assembly: GCA_003697995.1. Lineage (NCBI taxonomy): Eukaryota > Metazoa > Chordata > Mammalia > Carnivora > Mustelidae > Taxidea > Taxidea taxus. Next base: position 2,518 of record RCUC01140683.1, read on the forward strand.
GAGTATCTATTCTCATATTTTTTTAAAAGATTTTATTTATTTGACAGACAGAGATCACAAGTAGGCAGAGAGAAAGGGGGAAGTATGCTCCCTGCTGAGCAGAGAGCCCTATGAGAGACTCGATCCCAGGACCCTGAGATCATGACCGGGGCTGAAAGCATAGTCTTTCACCCACTGAGCCATCCAGGTGCCCCTCTATTCTCATATTTTGATCCAAGTCTTGAAGTCCTCCTCCTTTCTTATAAAACCCTAAATATTGCCGGGAGACTTGCTGAACATGGAAGCCGGCTTTTCTTTAGGTCTATGACTCTTACAGTGGGTCCTGGGCCTGATCTTCAGCCTGATCCATCTCTGATTGTAGGAGAAGGTCTGTTTAAGACATGTGAAGGGGTATTCTGACTTTCCACCATGCCTGAAATTGACCAGCTTGAGCCTGGCATCTTCACTTCCTTGTGGAACCTACCCACAGTCTTTGCAACTACCCTTTACTTGTATCTCTCAAAAGCCAATGTCAACTGCACAACCTAGTATACCCCCTTCTGTCAGCATCTCATCTCTGTTCTTTTCCTAGAGTTGCCCTTACAAAGCACCACAAACTGGGCGCCTTAGAATAGCAGAAATGTATTGTCTCACAGTCTGGAGGCTAAAAGTCCAAAATCAAATGATCAATAGGCTGTTTCTGAGGACTATGAGAGAGAATCTGTTCCATGATTCTCTTGTGGTTTCTGGTAGCTTCAGTTCTTCCATGGCATGCAGACCGTGTTCTTGCTGTGCCTTCATATCATCTTCCCTCAGGATGTGTCTGTCTCTGGGTCTGAATTTCCCCCTTTTTATAGGGACACCTGTTACATGGGATTAGGGCCCGCCCTAATGGCATCATCATAACTTGGTCTTCATAAAGATTCTATTTCTTAGTAAGGTACTGGGGTCAGACCTTCAACATCAATTTGGGGGGCACAATTCAACCTGTAACAGCATTCTAATTCATCAAAGAGGAAAGCTGAGCACTCACAGTATGTCGCGCTCTCAAGCTTCCCCATACTACCTGTGATAGGCTCCTAAGTGCTATTTGGCTGGCAGCTCAACTCCAGCTCACCATCCATAGAGTCTGACTTCAAAAACCACCATGACACTCTTGGTACCAAGTATCTTATGTAAATTTTCTAGAAGCAGACCCTGAGATACAGTGTCATGAGTAAGGGGTTCCGTAGGGGTCAGGAAAAACATGTAAAAGAGAAGGGCATGCAGACAGCAACAGGGATAATTTTACACAACTTCCCAGCCTTCACCTCATCCCCTGGGGAGCTCTAAGCCATAAATTATGTCAGAATTCACCCCACTTGGGAGCAAGAGAGCCAGGCTTTCAGACTCTTGCCCTTGTCAATCATTGGTTTCAAGCTGCTCTAGACAGACCTGTCTGTCTGACTCTCTGTGTTGAGCTGATTCATGGCAGCCCTCTGGTGAAGGCCACAGGCACAAGACACTTGGAACAAAGCACAGACACTAAAGGATGTATACATGCAGCTGGTTAAGTGGGTTGGAGGGGCTGGGGGAGAGGGAGCATGGATGGGGGCGGGGGGCATTCCACCATGAAACTTCCTGCGGCTTCGGCTTCAACGCCTGAATGTTTCAGATAAAATGGGGTTACTTTGAAACACTGGGGGTTCCAAGAGGATCAGGAATGCCTCACAATGAGACTCAGCATGTCCAGGAAGGATGGTGTTAAGGTCTGTGAGGGAAATGCTTGGTGGAGGTCATTCTCAGATCAGCATAGGAACAGCAGCGGTACCTAGGAGGCAGCCGGACTGTGGGCTGGAAACTGGCTAGAATCAGCCTTCCCGAGTTAGCACAACAGAGCAGCAACAGTGGGTCCTGCCTGAGACCCTGCTTGTGAGACGGTACAGCCTGAGGAATTCATGCTTATGGTTTTTAACATCTCTCGCGTTTTAATGCTGGACAGGCATGGCTATCCTTTGTCAAGGACAAAATGTATTTATTTCTTCCCCACAATGGTACAGAAAATTCACACAGTTTATTATAAAAATTTAGTGGAGGGAAGGTAATTTGAAGAAACAGAATAAGTTGAAAGTAATATTGAAAAGAAATCAGAGTTGGCAGAAAGAAGTAGGAATTAACTTGAAGGCAGGTAGATTTCAAATCAGGGACTTATGAGGAAAAACGTTACATAAACTCTCTCTGAAGTGGGGAGTGTGCTGGAAGGGCAAAACAACTGTTTGAACGCTCTGTGCTAAAGATTTAGGTATTCTCTTGAGATGAGGGCTGGGGAGCGCAGATTAAATATATTTGAGGAAACCAAGGTTCTGAGGGGTTAAATGATTTTTCTCAAAATTACACAGTGAGGACTTTGCAGCTTAAAACAAGAAAAAAAAAAAACACTAAAAGGAATTATAACCGAGAAATAAGTCTTTTTGCTAACAGAGTATTTTCTGGCAAATCTTAGGTTTATATAATCATAGCCCCAAACTGTGCTCAACATCTACCCTATGCCTACTTTTCCACTCTTACCAGCAGACCTCCTAAATTATCTTCATATGGGATATCTCCGATGTAGCTAGCCAACACTAGCACTCATTTGCCATCTATTAAGTTGCTTAGGCAAACTCGCATCTGGGCAAGTGTCTCTCCCATACTTGACCCTTTAGCCGCCCTGTACTTTTTAGAGCGTCTTTTGCAGCACTGCGGTCCCTTGGATCTTGTTAGGAGCGCCCTGACCCATGAAGGGAAGCCTTCTCAGAGAGGCACTCAGGTGTGAGGCAGCAGGTCCTATTGCTCCAAGCCGCTTACATAATAAAGCTTGTAACTTCTTTTTGGACACGTGGGAGTTTCATACCCAGTTAAGTCTAATGCGTTCTAAGTGTGATGCTAAAACCACAGAAAGCAAAGCACGTTAGGCCAGGAAGAGCTTCACCTCTCCAAGCACCTTTACGAGGCTCTTTTGAGTTTTTGTCTCACTGGGTGCGCGCGCCCTCTGGTGGCCGAAGATCCCACAGGTTCAAGTAGCAGCCGGATCGCGATGAAAGTCACCTGCAGACAGTGCTCTAGGCTCTGCGGACACAGCTCATCAGCCCAAAGTCCTAATGCTTTCCCTATCTCTTCACACTCCAACTGTTACAGCAGCTAACCTTACATTTCAACGTAAGCAAGATTGTGCTTTTTGTGCCATCCTTTCTATTCTGAGGATACATTTCATTCTATTTTGACAAAGCCGTATTAGAAAAAGACTTGGGAGTGTTCGCTTTGGAACGTTGCCTGTCATACACAGAGCTTCCAAAGCTCGCTTTTGCTTTCCTGAGACCATGGCCCTCACTTCGTGACAAAGAGGACCAGAAGCTCATATTCTGTGAGAGTCGAATTTATTTTACCTTTTCATATGAGTGCTTCATCCTCAGACTCGATCCCTGTGTTTTGAAGGATCAGCATTGATCAGATCATACCCACTTCTGCAAGTTTTACTTGTTTCTAAATAAGAGAGGTTATTTCATAACTCCTTTAAATCATATTCTATTTCAAATATTGGAATATAGAGGTTAAGCCATTACAATCCCACCACCCACCAACACTATTATAATTTTAAGATATTTCCTTTTCTTCCTCTTTTATGCAAATTTACACTATATATAAATATGTTTTAGCCTCATTTTTTATGTCTCTTAATAAAAGTTATTATTATATCAAATCACATAAAATATATCATAATTATATATTGTTTTATTATTCATAGCTTCTTTGGTAATGTTGGTCATGTTGATCAATTATGACCTTGAGTGAATTATATTCAGAGAATATGCTAGAGTTATTCAAAGCTTAATAAAAGTTCTGGACTAAAGTGCCTCTGGGGTGAGCCTACATTCAAAATAGGGGAAACATTCAAAATATATATATATATATTCCACCTTTCTCCCGGAAGCAATGAGATTATTAAAATGTAATTTGTATTCCTAATTTTACCATGATTTGTGTGTCCCTTTCATGAAGGGTAAACTATAATGAGCAAGAAGAGAATTTTGTTAACTGAAAGATCTGAGACTGAGTTGGTTTGCAGAGAATATTCTTACAGACTAACACCAACTCTGCCTCTCATTGTCCCTAATGAGTTATCCAAGAATTTAGAGTTCATGCTGCCTCAGGCTATTCAGGTCATGCTCCTGCTAAGACGTGTTTGCTCACTAGAGTTTATATACACAGACCCCCTGGAGAATATCTACCCGTCTTTAGTCACATGTGATGGTTTTGCTTTCAGTTAGCCAATCATGTATATAAGTCTTGCTATGGGGATTAAGTCTATTTTGCCCAACAAGGTGGCCCTGAACAGTTTGAGAACCACAGGGTATTTAAAGTCTCTGAAATTGCTCCATGGCTTGCAAGCATTACCTTCCCCAGGGTGGGCTGGACTCTAAAAAGCCCCTCAGAGCACAAGGCAGGCTGTTCTGTATCTCTTCTCTCCTTAAGTCAGAGAAGGCGAAGTCATACACCCATCCTCCCAGTAGAACACTTACGTGCTATGAAATGCTGAGTTTGACCAGAAAGAGAAAGAGATCATCTTGAACGAAGTGGATTGGGACTTCCAATCAGCAGCTGAAATTCCAGAAATTTGCCCATTACCCGACACTATTACTGTCCACAGATATGGGAAGTCTGGACTTGAGTTGAGAATTGGGGAGCATGAGGAATCTTCACTCAGACTCCCTGCTTCCAGAGAAGGGTCTACCTGCCATTTTCCCCCAGGCCTGCCCTCTGACCCAGTCTTTCTGACCTCCTCCCCAGGAGATAAAAGCTTGGGCTTACCTCTTCTGGGGAAGGGCAGCAGTGAGGAAAAGCTAGGGAGATGATGGTGGCCTACTGCTTCTCATATTCCGTCCAATTTACCTGAGCACTTAGCTTCACATCACTGTCTCTAGATCGATAATAGAAAAGAAAAACTCCCCTTCTTTTCAGTTCTGTGCCTGAGGTTATTTTAAACAATTTGGTTGTTATTTGTCAATCACATTAGGATTCTCATAATATATTTTCCAGTTGTCATGTATTTCGTAGACATACACTAATGTATGTTCTTGTAAAACATACTTACTTGTATTTAATGCCAGACATAATGATTGCATTTCCTTTCCACTTCAGTCCATGGCATGGGACCTCTTCTGAAAGTGCATGTACAAAAGTAATTATGTCCAGGATGGCCCAAAGCATTAGCTTCATTTCTTCTTATTCCTGGAAAGTATTATACTTTTTCTTCCCTCCAGAATTTTATAATTACTGTGGGCGAACAACTAAATGATGCTACATTTGCCAAGTCCAAATTTTTCAAAACTTTGCAGGTAAATCTGCCACAAGAACAGTTGTTGTTGTTTTTTTTCCCAAAATGGTTCTTACCAGTGCTTTAATGAAAGAATTAGCTCAAGACTTGCTGTCGGATACGAAATTATACTCTTTTCACAACACGTTTCTCTCTGTGATTAAAATTTATAATCTTTGTGTCCTCATTTAGCTTTATTACCTACTCTCTATAAGATATATTTAAGCTGATGTGAATTTTCTTTCCCTACCCCATTTCTCTCTTAAGATCCTTAAACTGTTTTCATTTACTGAAACAAGCTTAAAAGTTTAACACACAAGGGAGAAATTAAGGAACTGTAACAAAGTCATCACCGCATCGCAAGCAAACACTCATTTACTGAGTGTTTACTAAGTGCTAAGCATTGTGCTAAGTGCTTTACATCTTTTCCTTCATTTCTCATAACACTCTCTCAGCCGCGAATGATGAGATGCTCATTTAGCTGGAGGGAGAACAGAGCTGGCAAGGTTGTACATCTTCTAACACCACTGGCCTGGATTTAGTGGCCTATTAGAATGTACTTCTGTCTGACTTCACATCCTGAGAACTTGCTCGTGAGGCTTTACTGTCTCTTGTGTACCATGGTAAAGAAAGAGACAACGTACTTGAACTCAAGCATGCCTTCTTGGTACTGAATGGCTGTCTGGACCCCTATTTGTCTTCCAGATAAAAGTCATGTATCCTGAGCCACTCTCGATAGACTTGCTTTCCTGAATACTGAGAGACCTCCAAGTCTACATTCTCTCTAGATTATTTTATCTGATGTCATAGCTTGAAATATTACCCCAGTGCTGATTATTTCCAAATTAAGACCTTCAGCTGTGACTAATCCTAAGACTTCAGATTCACATCTCTCACTGCTGAACCAGACATCCACCAGGATGTCTGACAGATATCTGGAATTTATGTCCGAATGGAAGACTTGATAGCTCCCTGTGTCAAATCTGATGCTTCCCTTCACTTCCAATCTTAATATAAATATCGTCTCTGATCACCCAGTTGCTCAGTCCCCAAATTTAGGAAGCAGCCTGGATTCCCTATTTCTCGTACACCCCACATCCAATCCTTTGGCCAAACTGGTCAGCTTCACCCTCACAGCCTGTCCTAAAGCCAGTTTGCGTCTCTTCGGAGCTACGACGCCACCCTCAGCGCCCAGGATCTCTCACCCAGAGCACCGAGGTACCTTCCCACTGGTCTCCCTACTTCCATTATTATTTCTTTACCACCCCAGTTCCAGTCTGCTTTCCAACAGGAGCCACACTGAGTTTTTCAAAGACGTTTATCAATCACATCATTTTCTCAGATTTTTGCAAAGGATTTTTCTCACAAGAGGAACAAATCCAGAGGCCTCACTCCTGTCTGCAGGCTCCGGGGACTTTGGGTCCTGCTTGTCTTTAGGATTCACTCCCTACTTTTCCTTCACTCACTTGATCACTTTTGCACTACTTTTCTTGCTATTTATTGAACTCCCCTAGGTCTTGCTGAGGTAGGGCCTCTGGTTGGCTCTTCCCTCTTCCCCCCAGATGCTGGTGCGGCTGTTTTGTCATCTCGTTCCTTTCTGAGCCATCTCTCTAACTCAGATACCCCCTGCCACACATTCACTGTGTCCCTCTGTCTTCAACAGGCCTGATTCCCTCCCAGCCCAACACAACCTAACCCCATACCGTATGTTGCTTTCTGAATCTGGTTACTCTGTTGTCTTCACTGGAATGGCAACTCCATTCTACTCCCCTGGGGTAGAGATTTTGCCTGTTTGCTCGCCCTCCTCTCCCAAATGTGTTAGTGTGCCTGACACACGGTACGTTTTCAAAATAAATATTAAATAAAACGTTGCTTAGATTTATTTTTCTGAAATAAGTTTTCTATAGATACTGCCTCTATTGTGAGATTATGCTCAGCACAACAGGCTTTTCTCTAAGATTTTCAGAATTTCTTAGAAATACAGGTTATGCTTTCTGTTAGAAAGTAATAGAGATGTATGATAAGAGAGCATGGAAGGCTGGAGCTGACCATGGCCTTAATCTTTATTTTTAAATAAACAACAGACACTTAATTCCTCACCATTCTGGACACTGCAAGTCTGAGATGTGAGTTCCTGCAGGGATGGGTGAGGGCTGTATCCTGAGCTGTAGACTTCTTGCTGTGTCCTCACATGCTGAGAAGGATATGTGAGCTCTCTGGGGTCTCTCTCTCTCTCTCTCTCTCTCTCTCAGTTTTCCTTTTTCTTTCTTTCTTTTTTTTTTAATTGAGGCATAGCTGACACACAGTGATACATTATTTTCAGGTCTACAGCACAGTGATTCACTAACTGTATACTTTATGTTGTGTCGATCACAAGTGTAGCTCCCATGGGTCACCATACGGCGTTATTACAGTACCATTGACTAGGTAGTTTATGCTGTACCCGTCATCCCAGGACTTACTGATTCCATAACCGGATGCCTGTGCCTCACTCTCCTCTTCATCTCTTTTGCCAATTCCCCCACTCACCTCCCCTCTGTCAACCAGCAGTTTGTTCTCTGTACTTATGCGTCTGTTTCTGCTTTTTTTTTTTTGTTTGTCCATTTGTTATTTAGACTTTACGTATAAGTGAAATCAGGTGATACTCGTCTTTATCTCACTTATTTCACTTAGCATCATACCCCATACACCTTGTCATGAATGACAAGATCTCTCTTTTTTATGGCTAAATAATATTCTATTGTATGCATATACCGTGTCTTCTTTATCCATTCATCTATCAGTAGATACTTGGGTTGCTTCCATATCTTGGCTGTTGTAAATAATGCTGCCATAAACATAAGGGTGCATACATCTTTTAGAATTAATATTCTTGTTTTCTATGGGTAAATACCCAATTGTGGAATTATAGGAGTGGAATTATAGGAAATATAGTATTTCCATTTAAAATTTTTTGAAGAACCTCCATACTGCTTTCCACAGCAGCTGCATGAATTTGCATTCCCACCAACAGTGTGGAGGATACCTTTTTCTCCACTTTCATACCAACATTTATTTCATGTCTTTTTGATATGTCCCATTCTAACAGGTGTGAGGTGAACTATCTCATTGTAGGTTTGAATTGCATTTCCCTGATGATGAGTGATGTTGAACATCTTTTCATGTGTCTGTTGGCCATCTGGATGTCTTCTTTGGAAAAATGTTCAAGTCCTCTTCCCATATTTCATTATACTATTTGTGTTTTGGTTTGGTTTGGTTTAGTTTGGTGTTGAAGTGAATAGGTTCTTTATATATTTTGGATATTAACTGTTTATCAGGTAACATAGTTTGCAAATTATCTTCTCTCATTCACTAGATTGCTCTCTTGTCTTGTTAATGGTTCACATAAAATGGTTTCCTTCACATAAAAAAACTTTTTATTTTTTAGCACCAATAGTTTATTTTTGCTTTTGTTTTCCTTGCCTGAGGAGAAATATTTTTAAAAAATGTTGCTAAGGCTGATGTCAAAGAGATCACAGCCGATTTTTTTCTAGAAGTTTTAGGATTTCAAGTCTCACATTTAGTTAGCTTAATCCATTTTGAGTTTCTTCTTTCGTATGGTATAAGGAAGTGGTCCAGTTTTGTTTTTTGCATAGCAATGTCCAGTTTTCCCAGCACCATTTATTGAAGAGTTTATCTTTTTCCCATTTTATGTTCTTGCCTCTTTTGTCATGGATTAATTGACCATATAAGTGTGGGCTTTTTTTCTGGGCTATCTGTTCTGTTCTCCTGATTTATATGTCTGTTTTCATGCCAATACCACACTGTTTTGATTACTGTAGCTTTGTAGTGTATCTTGAAGACTGTAATTGGGATACCTCCAGCTTTGTTCTTTTTTCTCAAGATTGCTTTAACTCTTTGGGGTCTTTTGTGGTTCCATACAAATTTTAGGATTATTTGTTTTAGTTTTGTGAAAAACACTACTGGAATTTTCATAAGGATTGCATTAGACTTGTAGATTGTCCTGGGCAGTAGGGACATTTTAACAATATTACTTTTTTCAATCCATAATCATGGAATATCTTTCCATTTGTTTCACTTTCAATTTCTTCTGTCAACATTTTATAGTTTTCAGAGTATAGGTCTTTTACCTCCTTAGTTAAGTATATCCCTAGGTATTTTATTCTTTTTACTGTACTTTTAAATGGAATTATTTCCTTAATTTCTCTTTTCAGTATTTCATTATTAGTATACAGAAATGTAATAGATTTCTGTATATTAATTTTAGATCCTACAACTCTACTGAATTCATTTATTACTTCTAATAGTATTTTGGTGGATGTCATTTGCCATTTCTTCCTTACCAATTTGGATGACTTTTAAAATTGACATTTAATCTTTGACATTTAAATTATTATGTGTCATGGTGTGGAATTCTGTTCATCTCATTTGGAACTTTCTGTAATTCCTGAACCTGGATGTCTGTTTCCTTTCCCAGGTTAGGGATGCTTTCAGTTATTATTTACTTGATAATGTCCAAAAGATCTCTCTCTCTCTCTCACCTTTCTTTTTTAAGATTTCATTTTTAAATAATCTCTATACTCAAAGTAGGGCTTGAACTCACAACCCCCAGATCAAGAGTTGCATATTCCATAGACTTAGCCAGCCCAACACCCCTGTCCAAAAATCTCCTAACCTATCGTTTTTTAGAATCTTTTTTTCCCTTTCTCCTTTTCAGCTTGGATGCATTTCATTACGCTGTCTTCTAGATCACAGATCTGTTATCCTGCATCCTCAAATCTATTGTTGATACCTCTAGCATATTTTTAATTTGAGTTACTGTATTCTTCAACTCTGATTCTTTTTTATGTTTTCTCTCTTTTATGAAGTTCTTGCTAAGTTCATCCATGCTTCTCTCCAGTCCAGCAAGCCAAGCATCTTTATGACTACTTTGAACTGTTTATTGGGTCGATTGGTTATCTCAATTTCATTTAATTCTTTTCCTGAGGTTTTGTCTGGATCTCCAATATGTTTGGAGCATATTTCTCTGTCTCTTCATTTTGTGCAACTGTTTTAATTTCTATAAATTAGAAGAGGGGCGCTTGGGTGACACAGTCAGTTATGTGACCAACTTTTGGTTTTGGCTTGGGTCATGCTCTTGGGGTCATGAGATGGATACTTGCATCAGGCTCTGTGCTCAGTGAGGAGTCTGCTTTGGATTCTCTCCCTCACCCTCCCTTCCCTTCAGCCCCTACCCCTGCCTGCTCATGCACTTGCTCTTTCTTTTTTTTTTTTTTTAATATTTTACTTATTTATTTGAGAGAGAAAGAGAGAGTGAGAGAAAACATGAGAGGGGAGAAGGTCAGTAGAAGCAGACTCCCCATGGAGCTGGGAGCCTGATATGAGACTTGACCCCAGGACTCCAGGATTATGACCTGAGCCAAAGGCAGTTGCTTAATCAACTAAGCCACCCAGGCGCCTGACTTGCTCTTTCTCTCTCTCAAATAAATAAAGAAAATCTTTAAAAACATAAATAAATAAATTGATAGATAGATAGATAGATAGATAAGGCAGAACAACTACTTCTCCTAATCTGAAGAAATGATCTCGTGTTCGGTGTCTCCTATGTAGACTATGTCTGCCTGGTGATTTGGGCTGGTTTATTGGAACAGTGCTGACATGGGCTGGGGGTCCCGGGGCACTGTTTGCTGGGGTTACCCTATTGGGATGGCTAGAACTGAACTGGGAATTGGCTGGTGTAGTCTGGGCTCTCTGCTAAAGTAGGTGCAAGCTAGAGTCCTAGGGTGCTCCACACAGAAGGCACCCTGACAAGACAGCTGAAACCAAAGTGGGTGCAAGTTGTGGTATCCTGGGATGCTCAGCGCAGGAAACTTGGCAAGGTGGTTGGAATTGGGGGGCCCTGGGGCACTCCCCTCAGAAGCACCCTGTGAGTTACCTGGAGCCAGAGCTGCATTCAGGCTGGGCTGTCTTGGGACACTTCACACAGGAGGTGCCCTGGCAGGAGCCAGAGCCAAGGTGGGCATGTGCCAGGGCATCTGGGCACTCCACACAGGGGCCACCTGCTAGGCTAGCTGGAGTCAAAGTGGTATGGCCCCAAAGTGTTGCAGTGTGCTTTTCACCTGTGTCACCTTGGTGAGCTGGCAGGAACTGTGGGAAGCTCTGATCAGGTGGAGGGGGAGTATAACTATGGCATTTGGCAGCACTCTGGCCTGTAGAGAGTTCTTGTAGCTCCCCACATTTGGCAGGGTTCTAGGGCTAGTTCCTTTATATTCTTGTTGCTCTTTGAAACCATGGCTTTTTACTGTGTCCCAAGGCAGAATCGCTCTGAGTCCCTCAAGACTATCCCTCCAGTTGTTCTCAGTGTTAGGAGTAGAAGTTGCTCTTGTCTTTCTTGCCTTTCTTCATGTGGCTTCTCTATCTTTCCTTATGCAGAAGCTGTTCAGTCAGCCCTCAGTACTTTTTTAGGATGAATTGCTCTAAAACACGTGTAGATTTAGGGCATCTGTGGAGGAAGTGAGTTCAGTATTTTCCTATGTTGCCGTCTTGACCTGAAGGCTATTAGTCTTCATTTTGAATATGAGTGTAAGTTCTGAAATGGAGTCTTTTCTACCCTTTGTTAAGTTCTACTGATTACATTTCCCATATTTCCCCCCCATATCCCTTATATCCTCTTCCATAAAATAAATTTCTTTTACAGTTTGGGTTTTTTTGAGGCTTATTTATACGTCAAGAAGCAGTTAGATTTTACTCTTATAAGTACTCACAGTTGTAATATTTTCTTCCTTCCCTTTAAATATATAGCTAATTATATAAAATTTTCCTGTGGGATTTATAATAGTATTACAATTTGGCTATTAAATGAGCTGGACTTGATGGTGTACAAGCAAAAAAGAGTACTTATTTTATTCACTAACTTTCAAATTCTCTGTTTTATCTTTTCCCCACACCTGTATGTTAAAGAGATTCCAGAATTTTTCTGGTCTTGTTAAGACGTTGAATGTCTCATTTCCATTAATTAAAAGTCTTATCTAAAGCTACTTTAATATTTACTTGAAAATACCGAGGTTCTAAAACAGCCCAAATAATTTTGAAGTACAAAATTGGAGGATTTACATTCTCAATATCAAACTTTCCCTAAAGCTTAAAGTAAATCAGATAATACGGTATTAGACAAGAATGGATATATAAAACAGTGAAACAGAATAGTCCAGAAACAGACTTGGTTTTTGACAAAGGTCCTGCTACAACTCAGTATGGTAGAATGATCTCTTCAGTAAAATGTGAAGGATCGATTGTATATCTACAAGGGGAAAATTTATTTTGAGGCCTCTTCATACACTACACACAGATTAATTTGCTCTGGATCTCATACCTCAGTGAGAAATATAAAACGATACAGCCTCTGGAAGAAAATATCGTTATTCCAAAGTGGCATGTTTTGGGGAAGTATAGTCTGATTCCCTTTAGACATTATTGCCTATATTTTGCCTCTATCCTAATCTGCCACTGCACGGTTGCTTGCAGGAGCGGTGCGCCCCCTGGTGGACTGCCAGAGTTCACTTCACCCCATCTGGTCCCTCCTTTGGCCCTGGGTCTTTTTTTTTTAATGCTTTCAGATCCAAGTTCTTTATTTGATTTTTTAAAATTTTTATTTATTTATTTTTAATTTATTTTCAGTGTTCCAGAATTCATTGTTTATGCACCACACCCAGTGCTCCATGCAATAGGTGCCCTCCATAATACCCACCACCTGGTTCCCCCAACCTCCAATCCCTGTCCCCTCCAAAACCCTGTTTGTTTCTTGGAGTCCACAGTCACTCATGGCTCATCTCCCCCTCCAATTTCCCCCAACTCACTTCTCCTCTCATCTCCCCCATGTCCTCCGTGTTATTCTTTATGCTCCACAAATAAGCGAAACCATGTAATAATGGACTCTCTCTTGCCCTGGGGTCTTTTAAGATGGCTATAGTTCTGCTCTCTCCCAGAACCTTTCCTCACAGGAAAATCCCACTCCCTTTGTCTTTCTAAACTCTAGAATTGCAGACTGCTCCTATTATGTCGTTCTGTCTTTACTCTGCAACCCAAACCACTTCAGCCAGCTTCTCAGAGAGGTGGTTTGTGACAAGAGTCAAGCTCGAGTCACTATCCCATAAGACTCCAGGTGTCTTGTCAAGCTCTTCAAGCTGGTTTTTGAGTGCTGCCTTCACTTGTCTTGAGGTGGTAGTGAGGGGTTTCCAGGTAGAGGGAAGGAGCCCAATTTTCTAAAAATTTTCTTCAAGGAAAACCTTGCTAATCTCCTCTCCCCAGTCTCTGGCCACCTCTTTACATTCTTACTTGGAGGTTTATGATGGGCTACTGATTGCAGAGCTAGCTTGGAAAACCTGTGAAGTAGATTTTCCTAGTCACCTGTCACCCACCGTCATTCCTATTGAATCTCAGGAAAGTATGAGACCACTGGGAAAAAATGCACTTAATATCATGTTTTAAATATATCTTTTAATTTACTTATTTGTAAGCACAACTACTTCCCTCCCCCACATTATCTACACATTGGGAACAGAGATTGGAATGTATTTCTTTGTATCCCAAGTACCTAGCTCAAGTCTGACATGGTCTGATACCTAACCAGGTTTGCTGGGGAGAAAGAATGGTTGAGAGTTATATTTGTTGAGGAACGAATAGATTTATTATAATTTAAACACTACACAAGCCTCAAAGATTTATTATAATTTAAACATTAAATGTGGATCACATATTGGTTTTTCAAGATTGTACTCAGAAGATACATGTTAATCTCCCTCCCATTTCAAGATTGTACTCAGAAGATACAAGTTAATCTCCCTCCCATTTCATTGAGCAAGGCAAGTTGCAAGGTGAAGACAGATGGCAAGGAAACAGAGAAGTCTAATTGTCTCCAAGAAAGGGGCACTGAGCATTTGTGAACAATACTTCAAGCTAGCATATAGAGTCATATTTCACAAATCAGAAATACCCACTCTTCGTACTTAACTCTATTTGCTGCGGTGCATTTTTTTCTGCTTGTAAAATGATGATTGTATTTAATATTTGTGGATTGCTATATTCCCATCACTTTTCTAAACACCTAAATATATAAATTAACTAAATCCTCACAATAAGTTATGAGGTTATTGTTAATATTATCAGAATTTTAAAATGAATTAGAAACTCTGAGCAGTTAGTTAACTTGTCCAAAATCATACAGCTAGGAGACAGAGGGACTCAAGCCCAACAAGTCTGGTTGCAGAGACTAAAACCTTACGCAGATCTATTTGTCTATCCATCCATCTGAAACATACTATATAATTACGATACATAGTATATATCTGAACAGACATATAAATACATGTGATATATTCCCTTTTTAATTTAGAATATTATAAAAGGGTTGTAAAACCTTTTTTAGATTTTATCTAGACCCTACTTTGTCTCTTATGAACTTGGTTCATGTACTTCTAATGTTATTCTGCACATTTTCATAGTAAAAGTAACCACTAAAAATGTAATGGTTTTTTTGTGCTTTATATTTTAAATGACAATATAAATGACAACAAAGGACATACATAAATAACAATGTTTTTGCTCCTTGCCTCTTTTTATTAACATTTTATATATGTATATAAATGATAAATATAAATACAAATTATATACATAACTTATGTGTGTATGTGTGTATATATATATATATATATATATATATATATATATATATATATTTAAGGTAGGCAGCAAAGCAAGCTTTATGGAGTGATAGCAAAGCGATAGTACAAGGCTCCCAAGGAGGGAGGGGACCCAAGAGGGTTACCACTGGAGTTTCTAAATCTAGGGGGTTTTATGGGCTTGTTGGTGGGCTGTTTAATCTGATTAACCCTCCCTGTGCATATCATCCAATCAGGTTTTTGTTCCCTGACTATCACATGGGAAATGGTGGAGGGCTCCTTCCAGGGTGGTGTAAAATCCTTTTAAGGATGATTTCCTCTTAGGATGAGGGGGCCTTGTCCCTGCCTGCTTGGTTTCTAACTATCCTTCATCATCCCTAACTCTCTAATTACTGTTAGGGAAAAAGGGCGACGACAATCATAGCTCCTTCCTAATGGTCAAGGGCATTGGATGGAGCAGCAGTCAAGATTCCTCTCGTTTCGATCTATCAAAGAGTCCCCTGTCGAGGTCTGATCTGACCTCCATGAAGGACTTCATCTGAATAACCAATTGGAGTTTGATGACCTTTATTCTGTAAGATATAAAATGGGTTACGGCATTTAGGAGGCAAAGCCCAAAGCACAATGCAAAACTAAGTACAGCCAGGAGTCTGGCAAGAGATAGAGGATATTCTGTTTTAGTGAACTCTGCACATACTGTGAGGAGAGAGTGCATGAAAGGAGTGCGATAAAGATGATGATTTTGATGGGATATAGGGAGAGTGACATTTGAGAAGACTTGCCTTTGTCTTCTTGCTTTAAGACTAGTTTGATATCTTCCTTGGTTTCACAGAGGGATTTTGTTTTCTTGTTGTTAGGCCCCGTTGGGGACCAGGGTTTGACTCTGGAATGGTGGATCCAGGCTTCAAATTTGGGCACTTTGACTACTGTTGGAGTGGCTAAAATCACTGTATGTGGGCCTTACCAGACCAATTCTACAAGCACTTGGTGCCCAGGGTGAAATGGGACAGGCTGTTTATTTGGGGGGTGGGAGTTGAGAAGCTCCTTGCCAGAGGAAATGCTTTATCAAATCAAAGACTTCCTTGTGTCTCACCAGGTCATTTACAAAGAAGGGTCTCCTGTATAAGGTCTCAAAGGGGCTCAACCCCTTTTTCTTGGGGGTGTTCCTAATTTGGAGTAATGCAATAGGGAGTAGGGACACCCAATTTTGACTTATTTCTTAGGCTACTTAATTTTTCCAAAGACTGAGCTCTTCAGACACAGTGTAAGTGATAGTTCCCAAAACCTTGGATACTCCCTCTGTTATCACTCTGAAGGGACTGGGCAAGTCCCAGCTGAGGGATTTACTAGTGCCTTTAACACTTTTGAGGCGTTTTTGATTCTGTAGGGGAAGGCCTCAACCCAATGCATGAAAGTATCTACCCAAACCAGGAAGTACCTGTACCCATGCATTTTCGGGGCATGTGAAGTCCATTTGCCAGTCTTCTTCAGGTTAACTTTCTACCCGCTGTACCTATGGACGGGAAAATGGGTTATTCTTCTGGGAAACTTCACATGTTCTTCCTGTCAGAGAGTTAGTCTCATAGCTGAGGGAAACACTGCCCTAAGACATGCTGCCAAGCCACAAGCCACCAGATCCACTTTTTGCTTAAATATCCTACCAGCTGTTGAGCTGCCCCCCAGGCCTGGATTAGGAGGCCCAAGGCCATTCCCTTTCTTTCTGTCGTATACAAGTCCTCACGGCAAGAAGACTTGAAGCTGGGGCCCTCTTGAGATTTTTTAAAAGCTTCTTCTGGCTCTGGATCCCATATTAATAGGTGGGTACTGGCTGTCTGGGTGTCCTTGATCAATTGAGGGGGGGTGCTATTTCTCCATATCTTGGTATCCACAAACGGCAGTGTCCTGTTATGCCCAAAAAACCTTTCAGACAAGAAAAAGTTGTGGGATCCTTAAGGTGTGTGGGAATGGGCACTGCTGCTAAGGCCAACCCATTTCAGCCTGAGTTCCCCAGACCTGGGCATTAATATCAGCCTTTATTAAGGGGAGGCAATTGCTAGTCTGCTAGTCTGCCCAGGGGCTATCAGTATGAGAGTAAGTATCTTTACTAAGAGAAGTATGGGGCTCTCAGGCATTAAGAAAGAGTGAGAGGAAATTAGATCTCCCTATGTGTATCCCAGAAGTGAGAAAAAAATGGCTATGGGTCACCCAGTGACACCCTTAACAACAAAACTGCAGTTGGACAGTTGGCCTAGGTTAGAGAGTAGAACAGAAAAGGTCCTCCAAGAAGGAAATCAACTGGTTTTCCTCCTATTTCCAAAATTACCTGAGGCTCTGGGTTCCCTATGGTGAGCTGTTTCGAAGGAACCGCTGCTTAGACCCCCGGGCCCCATCAGTCCCAATCGGGGCACTGGCCACCTGAGCCCTTCCAGACAGAAGTCCCTGAGGGCATTCAGATTCCCAGTGACCCCCTCCACAAATGAGACTAGGTTTACAGGGCCTTCGTTTTTGCCACTGGGGGCATTCTCACTTCTAGTGTCCTGGGCGGCCAGAGAGATGACATTTGGTGCCAGAGCCTTGGCAGGCTGAGATGGCAAAGGCATGCAAGTCTGCAACCAAGGCTCAGCCTTTCTCTTTAGCTTCTG
Organism: Taxidea taxus jeffersonii; assembly: GCA_003697995.1. NCBI lineage: Eukaryota > Metazoa > Chordata > Mammalia > Carnivora > Mustelidae > Taxidea > Taxidea taxus. Next base: position 20,148 of record RCUC01140683.1, read on the forward strand.
TCCCTCACTCTCCTCTTGGTCCCGATTACAAAAGACAAGTTGGCCGCTCCTAAGAGCTCGCCTGGGGTCCCCTCAGGGCCAATAGTCAACTTTTGTAGTTTTTTCTAAATATCTGGGGCAGAATAGTTCTTTAAGAATAATCTCAGCCTCAGGAGAACAGAGGGAGATAGCTGTGTATTTAATGGGAACCTCTCTCCATCTAAAAAGATTGTTGGATTTTCTTCCTGAGCTTGGGTTGACAGTTAATTTACCAGCAGACCTAGATATCCTTTGATGATATCCTTGATATAAATATGAGAGTTAATATCTCTACCTAAGGGAAGTGTGGGGTCCTCAGGTAGTAAGCCTATTTGGAAAAGACCTCCATGTAATTCCCATTACCATCCAAGCTCTTAACAATTGCCCATGAAAATTTTGAGACAGACAAGACTAAACGCCTTTTTAACAGGAGCTTATTTGACCTTCAGCAAACCGAGATAAAATCGTTCCTCGTTCTAAATCTCCTCAGCTTAGGCTGACAGACAGACACCGTGTTCTTTGGGAAAGATGTCCATGTCAGGCTGGAGAAGACAGGGAATTTCGCTGAAACAAAGGGAATTTTGGCAGCTGCTTGGGTATATTTCTCAAAGTCTCTGTCCCAATGTAGGCTAACCACAGTTGGTTCCAATTATAGCCATTAACCCAGGAAATGAATGAGGGAGAAGCTCCCATGTACTGCTCAATCCCTCTATGACGCAGGCTTAGGAGTGACAGTGATACCAGTCTCCAAGGGGATCATTAGGATCGCAGTTGGGGTCTTAAGAGGATCCAAAGTGGTGTCTTAAAGAGGTACAGCCTGGAATCCAGTAAGAAACTGAAGCCACCCATGGGGTCGCCCATCCTTTGGTTGCCATATCTTTTAGCAATGGCCATAACCCAGTGTTTTTCTGCTTTGGACATGGTTTGACACAACAAAAACATTACATCCAAATTTGGAAAACTTTGAGGTCCCCCTCATCTCAGATCTTATAGCAGCGCCTCCCCTTGGGCCCCCTTTCAGACTACCTGTTCTTGCAGAGGGTAAAGCCCTCAAGCACGAGATAGGGCAGGACAGGTATAGCAACCTGGTCTTACCCTAGGAAGGATGCAGCCATGGTTGAAGATTCCCCTGCAGACATCACTTGCCTATCTATTTTTGATGTGCCTGTGGTGTTCCTTTGTGTCCCAGGGCCAGAAGAGAGCAGTAAAGAGGCTGGGATTAATCCTACATTGTTGACATCAGAAAATGAGCCTCCTTTTTCCCAGTTAAAACCAGGAAGGCAAAGTCCATCAGGTGGCCATGTTTCATCCTTCAACTTGTATTGTGGCCATGCCCCAGAACAAAAGAAAATGAGTTGTCTTTGTTCAGTTGAAACCAGGAAGGCATCCAAGTAAACGATATTGATTTACAGGACTGATACTCTTCCTATAGCCTATAGTGCCAGGAAGGGACACTAAAAGAGTAAGGATCTTGGTTAGGGAATTACCCATCTACAAGAAGAGAGGAAAAGGGTCTCCCACCCCAGTTTCTCCTCATCTTTCCTGATGTGTGGCCCTAGCTACTCTCATGACTGACAGCCAGAGCCTCTGTCCTCTCTGTGTGGTACTGGGAGTAGACACAATTACCCAGGCTAGGCCAGGCCCTACCTCCAGAGAACAACCCTGGTTTTCCCCACACTTAAGACTCCCTTAGAAGCCAATGGATACACTAAACTTCTTTTAGTAGAGTTTTTCTGTCTGGCATAGCCACCTAACCATTTTTTAATAGAATTATTCTGTCTGGTATGGCCACATGGAGAGGCAAGATAGGGCATCCAGGGAGAGGAAATCCACCCCTCCCTGGGAGATCCCTTAGATCTTAGTTCTTTTGCCCTGCTTGGTCATTCCTTCACACAGGTGATGCAGCAAGTTCAAGGGATGGCCTGGTAATGTCCATGATAGGAGTCATCAGAAACAGACTGTTCCTCACAGTAACAGGGAACTGTGTGTGAGATCCCATGGAGGCCACCCAGACCACTCACAAGAGAATGTCTGGGGGACCATCCTGGGCTTTCTCACTCATTCTCCTAGGGGAATAATTAGCCAAGAAAAGAGTAGTGGAGGGGTTTCTTTCTGGATGCCCACATGAGCAAGTAAGGAGCCAGGTCCCTCTAAGAGCCTTTGGGTGCCCAAAGGGTAGCCTTGATCAAACTTTTCAATTGCTGCTCAGTTTTCTCTTGGTCTCTTACCTCTGGTAATCCACCCCAAAAGGAGTTCAGAGGCCTTGCAAACCAACATTCCCAACTTCTGCTAGGGGATCATCCAGAAAGGAGCCCAGAGAGCTTGTCACCTGAGACTTAATAATGACAGCGGTGCAAATTGCTCTTACATGGCTGATGGGTGCCCATTGTTTCAAAACACAAAATGGAGGAAGAGAGAGAGAGACTTGCTGTCCACTACTCATGGTTAGTTGTCCTTAACAACGGTGGATATCCTGGATGAGCCCCCATAAACATTACAGGATTTTATTTCTCTGTCAGTGATCACGGTTCTTTGTCACGCCACTTTGAAGAATGCAGAAATAGACCAGACAGAGTGGGAGACAGCAAAGCAGGGCTTATTGAACAATAGCAAAGTGATAGTACAAAGCTCCTAAGGAGGGAAGAGCCCTGAGAGGGTTATCACCCTTCATACTGTATTTTTAAACTATATCCTTGTTGATACATACAGATCTAGTTCATTCCTTAGAATTTTAGTTGACTCATTATTTTCCAGTTCCACTTCATTGTTATTAGGTCATATACTTGTTTTCTCAAGGATCAAATGTGTTTTGTATTGTTTTGCTTCAAATTTTTTTTTTTCTCTAAAAAAATTAGGGAGTTTTGAGTGCCTGGGTGGCTCAGCTGTTTAAGCAACTGCCTTTGGCTTAGGTCATGATCCTGCAGTCCCAGGATCAAGTCCCACATTGGGCTCCCTGCTCATCAGGGAGTCTGCTTCTCCCTCTGACCTCGTCCCTCTCATGCTCTCTATGTCTCTCTCAGTCTCTCTCTCTCTCTCTCTCTCTTAAATAAATAAAATCCTTTAAAAAATTAGGGAGTTTCAACAAATAGAAAAATGTGTTCTGTGGCTTCCTTCAGTTTTGTCAATGACGGAATCAGGAAGAGAAAGAATCATGTTTGTTTGCAAAGACCACTGTGTTATTACTCACTCTAACCCTAAAAAAAGGATCAAAAGCTCCACATATCACTACAAGTTTAGTAGTTTGGAAGAAACTTCATATTGTGATGTCCAAATATGCCCCATACATGACATCACAACTACTAATGTCTGTATATTCATAGGTCAACCAATTTATCTTCTCTGTATGATACAAATGCCTGCTACCCTATAGACAAAAATTTTTAGGGTTGAGAAGTACAAAGCCTTTTTTCAATGAAAGTTTAAGCTTAAAATAGTCATTTATACTTGATACAAAATATTCCTGTTTTAAAAAAAAAATATGATCGGGGCACCTGGGTGGCTCAGTGGGTTAAGGCCTCTGCCTTCGGCACAGATCATGATCTCAGGGTCCTGGGATCAACCCCTATGTCGGGCTTTCTGCTCAGTGGAGAGCCTGCTTCCTCTTCCTCTCTCTCTCTCTCTCTCTCTCTCTCTCTCTGCCTGCCTCTCTGCCTCCTTGTGATTTCTGTCTGTCAAATAAATAAATAAAATCTTTAAAAAATATATGACCAAATGAAATTTCAAAGGCAAAGGCAAAAATATGATCTCGTAAGTCCTATAATAAAGTTGGGGGACTATAAATGCTTTGAAGTATATGTTTTCTTTTAAAATCAAAGATAGTTGTTTTTCTTCTTTGGGAAAAAACATTTGGTTGCTTGGAACATGTTTGTATTAGATACTTTTACCTTTCCTATGATATGACCCGATTTTTTTTTTAAGATTTTTTTATTTATTTGATAGACAGAGATCACAAGCAGGCAGAGAGGCAGGCAGAGAGAGAGGAGGAAGCAGGCCCCATGCATCGCAAAGAGCCCGATGTGGGGCTCGATCCCAGGACACCGGGATCAAGACCTGAGCCGAAGGCAGAGGCTTTAACCCACTGAGCCACCCAGGCGCCCCATGACCCGATTTTAATTTGCTTACGTTTGGTACACACATTGAATGACATATTTTACAATTAAGTCAAAACCTGACAGATTTCTTTTCCAGTTTCCAATAGTGTTGAGAGAATACTATCATGATTGGATAGGTGTATAGAATGCTATGATTCACTCTTATAGGTAGAGAAGTCATTATTAATTTTTTTCCAGTTTTTATTAATGAAACAATCAGCTTAACACAAACTTACGCATTCTTTGGAAATACCGATTTTTTTAAAGTTTACAATGTTGGTGAAGGACTCTTCTTGATAAGAAGAAAAGATGCAGAAGGAAATTTCACTTTCAGTCATTTCCACCTCCTCAACACACTTTTATATGTGAACAAAGAAGGAAGCTCAGGCATTATATATTCCAAGGCCACATGGCACACTGTCTCCTTGAAGCTCTAGTTCCACATGGGGCCTGACATGCGAGACTGAGACCAATTCTGGGCAGCCTGCTTCTGTTCTGCTGCTGCTGCAGGTTCCTTCCTGAAAGGCATGCAGCAAAGTCTGGTTTGTGATGACATCCCAGGAAAGAGGGACAGGTGCACCATTCTGCCCTAGCACAGGAGGATGACAGACATCAATCACAGGTGGCTGGTGCAGAGAGGAGTGATGTCTGTTTCCCAGGACCTTGGCCAGAGGGAAATTTGGACCCTGGGATGTTTTCCTGCTCAGCTTTCTCAGATGAGCATATCAGGCAAGGGGAGGACATGTGTGTGCTCACCTGGAATCAAGGAAGGTATCCAGTTTCAGGTTTCATGTGAAAATGGATTCCGCTTAGGGCTCATTTTCCTGATGATCTTCAGGGTGCAGGAGGGGGACCATTGTCCTGGGCATCCTGCTTGTGCAAGAACTCTGGTCACCTTTTCCCCCAGGGCTCTGGACTAGGAAATTGGAGGGAGTCTGTGGTGAAACCATCCGAGTAGGGCTCTGTTTCCCTTTTGCCAAGATAGCTTGGTGACTTTAATTACTGGTCTGGAAATAGAAATCAGGAGGCAGAGCTGGGGTACTGAAGGGGAGGTGGCAGTGATGCTTGCTATTCACATAGGGGCCAGATGTGTATTCACTAGGAAGGTGATGCTCGAGTCAAGTTTGAAAAAAAGGTGAGTGATATCAATGAAGAGTCCTCTAAATGGAAGGGAAAGCATATGCAAAGGCCCTAGGGCAGGAGCATACCACGTACATCCAGGAGCAGCAAGCCCTGTGGCCATAGGAGACAGCTTAGGACATGACTTCAGAGAGGTGACAGTAGGGTGACAGAAAGCCATGGCAGGGCTGTGACCCCATGGGACCCTGTTTCACTGGGCCATCCTGGCTGCAGTGTTGAGAACAGATGATACAGGGTTGAGGATGG